>CAUYQU010023096.1:0-46866 GCA_963574635.1 Cheracebus regulus
CCCATTACAATGCAACCTGTTACAATGGAAATCTTACTTTTGGAAGTCCACTTAATTATTTTGAGCAACACTGTATACAACCCAACAGATACAATAATTGACAACCTGTTCAAATGTTACAGCTAAACCACAAAGAGTAACTGAGTAACATTGACAACCCCAATAAAGTATTTATTCTTATACTGTGCTCAACATTAGATGATCTATAAAATTCAACTGGCAATGAGAGATCAAAGAATTGTGCTTTATCTTAACTGAATTAGATGAAAAGATTAGGAAATCCTAAGTGGAAAAATATTTAAATGATTGTGCTTTCTATATTTTTCTTACTACCCATTTCCAGTTATAAATCTTAATATCTGTGCCTCTGCATACCATTTCTTTTAAGTACAATACTAAACATTCTTTAAAATCATTTTCTAATAACCATAAAAAGTACACTTAGGTAAGTGTAAAATCATTTCCTTTTAGAAGAAAAGCATCAAATATTCGGGGAACTTTATTTTTAAAGAACAAATCAAGTGAGACACAGCTTTTGTTTACCCAAACATGCATAATCCAACCTGAATATAAAATGCACTTAATTGGTAAATTACACATGAAATACAAAGGGAATGCAATTTTACATATGTAAAATGATTGCCAGCTATAGCAATTTAACAGTCAAATGTATCAGAACATTGTACATTAAAAAACAAAAACAACAACTTAAAGCCAATTATCTACCAAAAAACCAAGGAAAATTCTGATATGGAATGGTTTGACTCAAAGCAAAGAATAAGGCACCTGCTATGAATTTAGCGCAAACATAAAATAGAATTAGTTAACCAAGATACTTGTTTCAAAAAGGGAAACAAGTAGAGATTGATTAACTGGGTGAGAAAGGCAGTTACAATTTAGTTAAAAACCTGCTGGCCCAAGGTCAGTTGATTCATTTCTTATTCCAGAATAGTTAAGTTCCTGAAAGTCCTTAATCACTCCGCTCCCTTACTCTTCTCCTTGTTTGAGGGTATCAGAAAACCCTCTATGAGGTTCACACTGTGTATAGACTAGGTAGCAGATTTCCCTTCTGTTCCTCTTAAAACAGCTTATTTTAAAGAAATATCCTGAGGCAATTAACAAAGCAAACACAAGCAGCTTTCTTTCCAATGCATTAATACATAGACACTGCTCAGGTTTTTTTCACCAAGTTATGGCTAAGTATACAAAGAGCCAATACTTGCAGTTTTCAACAGTACTAGAAAATCCAAAACCTGCCCTATCACCCTCACCCTTACCATTATTAAAAGGTAAATTTGATCAATCATAACCTAGAAAATCATATAACAAAGGGAAGACTAAAGACTGATCCTCATCAGTAAATCCTTTCAATTAAAGATGCCACTTTAGGCCGATGTGTCCAGTACCCTAAAGGCATTTCAATCATTAATCTAGAAAAAGCATTTCCAAATTAAGTATAACTTTATAGCTGATGTGCCTTTTTTTTGCTATTAAAAGTGCTATTTAACATGCTAAAATAAAATATCTTATGGCACACTGGCCTCAACAGCATGTTCTGATGAGGCATCCACTTTTAGTAGTATTTTTCCCTAAAATTTTGTTTGGCATAGTAAATCCCTTGGATATATTAAAATAATTCTGGTGAAATCAAGGTAACATAAACAAACCTTCCCTGACTGACTTCACTCCATCACGGTAGCTTTTGGTGAAACCACAGTAACTGATTAAGTTAGAAAATGATCAATTTTTTTTTTATGGCATCTTGGGTTACTATACTCACTCATGCAAAATCCACGGTAGTATAATGGAAACAATATTGGTAAAATAGATGTTGTAGCTAAAGCATCTCCTTTTATATTAGACATTTAGACACTTTTAAAAATGTTTAGATGCTAAGGGTTGTGGTAAAACTAGGCTGTGTAGTTGTTCCATTTATAAGCACCTTATTCCAGGACAGTTACATGACAGTATAAGGGAGTTTGCTTTCAGTTCAAGAGAGTAATAAAGTGCCTAGCTATATAAAAACCACAAGACTTCAAACTGTAATTTAAGCTAACTGCATTTATACATTAGAGTTAACAAAATCTACACCCTGTCTATGCAGACTTAGCCTAATTGTCCATTCTGTTTTAATAACCACATAAAAAAACTTACTCTTTATTGACTGAATAAGTAGGGTCCACTACTGTATCTTAATCAAATTTTATTGCTTTATTCATGTGGTGTTTTTTGCAAGGCACTGTGGTATGGACTAGAAAACTTGGAATGACTCATGAAGAAACCTTGGAATGACACATGAAGCATGATAGGAAAGTCATTCTGAGGCAGGATGCTTTACTGAACTGTTTTCAACCAGGGTATCAAACATCAGGAATGAGTTCAAGTTAAAATTCACAGGAGAATGGAAACATCTTAAGGTCAGTCACTTCACATGCCCATCCTGATACTTTGAATAATCTGGAAAATTGCTGTAAAAAGAAAGAGCAAATATTAAAATAAGCTTTGAATGAAACAGGTCTGGTGACTGACATATTTATTTAGGTAGCTGAAGAATCCAACCATACTCTTACATTTGCAAATGCAACATAACTTCATTATAATAAGAAGTGAAGATGGGCCTATCTGAATAAATAAAACAATGAAATGCCCCTGAGTTATTTTTTTTTCTTAGCTTCCCTGAATTTTATGTCTAAGTATCCAAGTAATCATCTTATAAAGAACTTAAAGCACCAAAGCAAACAGGTTTTTCTAGCATAGAATTATTTTGGTTTATCCCTAAATAATTAAGCATCATTTTAAGGCCTGGCTTATAACACATGCATGTTTCCTCATTCTCACAAAGCTGAAATTAAATAATCTTTAGGTTATATAAACTGCTTGGCTCTCAGCCATTTATCAGGAAAGCTTCCAATTGGTAAGCGCAGAAGAAAGGCAAAGTGAAACATTCAACAGAAATCTCAGTAACTTTAGAATGTGGAAAACAAACATCCACTTCAATATTAACAGCTTGCATATTAAGATGATAAATGAAGAGAGGAAAGACTTTTTTTTGTTATCTATTTGCAAAGGCAAGTGTCTGTTACTCTGACAGCAGGCTGCCCTGACAATTTTTTTTAAACCATATGTCAAACGTTTCTTTTATTAACCTAAAAACATTTGACTCACACATTAAAATGCCAATCAAGTACATTTCCACTATGGTGAATCAATTCTTTGCACAAGCTTTACTTGATAAAATATACTCAATTTTGACATTAAGACATTAAATTCTGGCATATGTTAAATCAAGTTCTAACATCTATATGTATGTATTTATAAGTTTCTTTGCAAAGACTGATAATGGAGTTACAAAACATTCTAAATTCTCATTTCATGAGGTTTTGTTCGGTCTTACATTTCTTCCAACTCGATCATTACCAAGGACCTGACCTCCTTTCTGATCTCCAGTGAGTACAAATCAAGCTGGGAGAAGTTTCTGGAGCACCACCCTCTGTGCATATGTGGAACAAATAATTTGGTTCAGATGAAAGAGAATTATGTGGAGTCCTCGGCAGGTGGGCTGAGAACTACGCAGGTAGGACTCATTACTGACCGGTCACCACGTCATCCTAAACCCTTTCACCCAAGACCCTACTGATGGGAGAGACCAAGACACTTACCAGAGCCACAAACAACAAAAATGAAGAGAGCCAATAACCAGGGTCCTACAGACGCCTTCTCTTCGGGGGCATTTCTCTGCAAAAGCGAAAATCCACCATTTCAGATGCAGAGAAACCACTTGGACCCCAGGCTCCCACAGCCGGCACCCAGGTCGCCGGGCCTCCTTACCTCACAGGTCTCCCGTTCCCGAGCCCCCACAGTCGGCTGGCTCACGGACTCGGGCCCCTACCCCTCCACAGCACCAGCCCACAGTCGTCCGGGTCCGGGACAAAACGCGACGCGGCCCCAGGGTCCCAGACTCAGCACCGGCTGCGAAACGCAGAGGGGCGCCCGCTCTTTCCTTACCGAGGTCTTGGCGACGTTGCCGCGCTGGGTGATGTTCTTGCTGTGCTTCTCGTTGGCCATACGGATCCTCTGCTTGGCGACCATCTTCGCGGCGCCACCACCTGCCCCGGCCACCCCTCGGACTAGCTCGCTAGCCTACCTCCTGTCGAGCCGCTGCGAGGCTCCGCTCCTAGGTGCCCGCGCCGCCGGAGCGCCGAGGTTCTCAGGCCAGGCGCTAGCTACGGCCGCTGGGCCTGGGCGCGGCAAGCGCGGAGGCTGAGCACTAGCTGGACGCCGGCCGCCTACTGACTGGCCGAGGGAGGCGGGTGCGCGGGAGGAAGAGAACTGGCCGCCTGGTCGTTCTCACGCCGCCGTCGCCGCCGCTTTGGCCGCCGCCGGGAGCGCGGAGTGAAAGAGGAAGGAAACGCAACGGAACAACCGGACGGTGCAGCCCGCCGCCTCTATCTGCTTTGGGTTTTGCTGCCAACGTCAGCACTAGGCGGGCTCCGCCCCACGGAAGTGCGCGCCTCTCCCGCTGGAGAAGGAGGGCGAAAGCAAACGCACGCCCCAGTCCAGCCCTCCCAAGCCCTGTCAAACGTCGCCCGGGATCTGCGCGTGCGCATTCGGGCGCCTTTTCCGCGTCTCCCTGCAACCGGAAGTGAATCGGCCCCGAGGCTGATGGCTCCGGAAATACCAACTCGCTGTCTCCACGCCTGAGGAGACGTGTAGGGGCAGGGTGCGGCCCTTGTGAACTCTCACCCGAGTGGATGGGTTTTTCTTTCCGGGACAATATGGCGCCGTCCACGCCGCTCTTGACAGGTGAGTTCTGAACAAGCAAGGGACTCTCTTTCTTCAGACCAGTTTCTTATTTTTGTCTTTGCTTTTGAGAACTACCCTAGGAGCCGGGGAGTCTGATCTGCTTTTTCTTGTGGCTTGCGGAAAGGCCAGACTGTCTCTTGGCTTTCTTAATATAGCGTGGCAATCGGAAGTGAAGACTCCGCCTCTGGGCTTTCGTATTCCCCCTCCCTTTCACCCATACATCATTTTTGCCCCCGGATTCATCTTCTACAGCAATAGAAGAAGGGGGAGAAAATCAGAATGTGCTAGTTGAATTTGTGACACCTGGGTCTGCAATACTGGTGTTACACGGGCCCTTGTGAAGTCATTTAACTCTACAATAAGGGCAAAGATAAACATATGAGTTAGTCCTCTCGGATGACCACGCAGTTAATTCCAAATTCTTTCCTTCCTGCCTTAATGAGGTTTGTAGGACCGAATAGGGAGAGTGGAGCTATAATGCAGGTTTCAAATGATGAAGGTGTGGTTGGGAGAGGGTGTAGCAGTGAGCATGACAGAGATATTCTAGCAACATTGGATTTTGAAATGGTTGTAAGAGTATTAGAAGTAGAGCATTAGAGGACTCTTGGAATTTTAAAGCTGAAGACTGTGTAGTGTTAGAGAAGATAATAAACTTATATTGGACAATGCTAGGGAAGTTGCTTTACTAGGATGTGGCTAGGAGTCTTTGCATATGAGTATTAAGTAAGGAAAAGAGAGTTGAGAAGGAAAAGAAGGCTTTGGTTCTGATTAACTATTAGATGGAAAAAAGTCATTAAGAGAAAGATCTGCATTTGAGAAGGGAGGCTTCCCTCCCAATCTCCCACCTCACCCCTTGAAACTTACAACATTTTTGCACTTTTTGCCATTCTACATTTCTATTTTTATATTTTAAAATCTTTGTTATTAAGCACCATGCCCACTGATACTCTGTTTTCTACAGTTTAGTCATCATTTATCAAACGCTGACTATAATCTGCTAGATAATATGCTAGGCAAAGACTGTTTAAAAGGCAAAGGTACGTAATAAATTCTTTTTAGGTTCATAAAGGTACCTTGTTATTCACAATTTTTAATACTGAATGCTTATTTGAACTCAATGAAAACATTAATATATTTAAAAATCTGATAAATAGCCCCTCCTTTAAAAATGCCTATAGTAGTTCCTCACTGCTTACAGGGCAGATTCAATCCTGAGTAGCATAGGGTATATAACCATTTATAATCCTTGAATAGCTCTTGAGACTCATTTATTTCCTTGCCATCCCATCTTATTTTGTGCTCCATCAATACTGAACTGCTTCTGAGTCCCTTTGAGCAACGTGTTTCTTCAGTCTAATGCTGTCCTATCCCTTTGTTGATACGGCAAACTCTTTTCATCTGTTAAAATTCATTTTAGATATCATTGTTCTGTAAAGGCTTTCCTCACTCTACCCAGACAGAGTCAGTCACTTCCTGGGTTATTTTCGTACTTTGAGTATGTTTGAATTTTTTTTCACTTACTAAGTAGGATAATTAGACATTCACTTGTCTTTATCCCCTGCTAGACTATGAGTCCTTCAATGTCAGGGACAGGGTCTTATTCATATCTATCTTCTCAGTACCTAGTGCAGTGCCTGGTAAACAATAGATACTGTAAATCAGGGGTTCCCAACTCGCCGGGTCACAGACTGGTACCGAACAAGCATTACCACTTGAGCTTCCCCCTCCTGTTAGATCAGCGGGGGCATTAGAATCTCAAAGAGCCCAAACCCTCATGTGAACTGTGCTTACAAGAGATCTAGGTTGTGTGCTCCTTATGAGAATTTAATACCTGATGATCTGAGGTGGAAGAGTTTCAACAGATGTTTCATCCCCAAACTATCCCCTTCCCATTTGTGGAAATATTGTCTTCCACAAAACCAGTCCAGCCTGACCAACATGGTGAAACGTGGTGAAGGATAATGTTTAGATTATCCTTCTAAATTGGTTGGCACCAGGGACTGGTTTCATGGAAGACAATGGAAGGATTGTCGTGGAAGGATAACATTGAGATTATTTTTCTAAATTAATGAAGGATATTAATTTCACTTTATAGTCAAATTAACCAAGGATGACAATTGTCTTACAGTGCTTAAAATCAGGGACTTTGTAAGAGTTTAAAATTGTCTGTTAAGTCTACTCTTCATATTTTCATACTCTTAGATGCCCAGAGAGATTAAGTAATCAGATTCATACTGCAAATTGTCAGGATTAGGATATGTATTCAGATTGTTCAACTCCGTGGTTCATTCTCTTTCACTAGAACAAACTGTTTAATCTTTTAAACATTCTCAATGTAGATACTTCAACAATAGATTATTACAAAATCTTTTGTTAAATTTAGACTCATTGGATTTTAGAGCTGTGAATAATTTGCAGATTAGCCAGTAAATTTTCTTAACCCCAACTTTTAATTAGGAATGACAAAAAAGCCAAAGCAGGTGAAAAGGGGATACTTTTTTAAACTCATATAACCTAAAAGCCTCAGTACTGCTAGATCCAGATACTAAATATGGCTTCAGAAATCTGGTTTTGTTTTTTGAGATGGAGTTTCACTCTTGTTGCCCAGGCTGGAGTGCAATGGCTCGATCTTGGCTCATTACAACCTCCACGTCCTGGGTTCAAGCAATTCTCCTGCCTCAGCCTCTCAAGTACCTGGAATTATAGGCATACGCCACCATGCCCAGCTAATTTTGTGTTTTCAGTAGAGATGAGGTTTCACCATGTTGGTCAGGCTGGTCTCGAACTCTTGACCTCAGGTGATCTGCCCACCTTGGCCTCCCAAAGTGCTGGGATTGCAGGCGTGAGCCACCGCGTCCAGCCAGAAATCTGTTTTTCTTCATCCCTAGGCTCTTGCTTTCCTCCAAATTAAATTCATTTTTAAACTGACATTCAACCAACTCCTCAGCTCCAAAGGAAAGGACACATTTTTGCCAATAGTCTCAGCAAAAATCTTAAGGCTGTCTTTGACTTTGGCCCTTGTTCATCTTTGTATCAGTCAACGTTTAATCATGTAGTCAGGACTAAATTATATTCTCACTCCTAGATACTTTTCAAAAGAAAATGAGCACCTCCTAAAGAAGAGGAGCTGGGTGCTAGGCACATGAAACAACAATGTCCATTATGTGAAATTCGTATTGTCTAATCTGCTTGACCAGTTGAAGTCACTGAGATAATTTATTCAAAATTGAGTCTTTTTCCTACACTGATGAGTAGTTCAGTGAACGTAAAAGTTGGGAAAAGTATCATATTTTAAAGATGACTACACCCCTGCCATAGGATCCTTGTTTATTGAAGCCCTGTGTCTTTCTCTAACCCAGGCCTAGAGCAATAAATTGTCTATGAGTCTCTAAAAAGGCTAGTAAGCTTAGAAAAGGTTATGTAGATGTTTAATGTATTTCACACAGTGACTGCGTGAAACTCTGGAATTTGTTGTTTTAATGAAAAAAAAAAACTGCTTGCATTCTAGGTTTTTCTTTCTGCTAGAACGTATTGCCGATCCCATTTGATTGAAGGAGGAAATCACTAAAAACCAGGAATCACACAAACTCAGAATACGCTATATTAAGCTAAGTACACATTGTAGTTTCACATTCAGATACTTCTAATTAAAAAGGATTCCTTGTTAGAAAGTTACATGTAGAAAAAAATTGTTTCAGTATTGAAAAGTTTTTTAGTTCAAATTTATTTTGGCTTTTATTAGTTTTAAAACAATTTATGTTCTGTTATAGACCTAATTTTGTGTTTTTCCTAATAAACTTTGTAACACAGCTTAGGATTAAATCAATTATTTAACTATATATCCTTTTATTCTAATTAAAATGAAACTACAAACTAATTAAATCTACCAAGGCATCTTAGAAGTACAAAATGTCAGTTTGGGCAAGGTGGCTCACACCCATAATCCCAACACTTTGGGAAACCAAGGCAGGCAGATTGGATTGCTTGAACATAGTAGTTTAAGACCAGCCTAGGCAATATAGTGAAACCCTGTCTCTACAAAAAATACAAAAATTAACATGGCATGGTGGTGCATGAAGTGATGATGGCTCACTGTAGCTTTGACCTCCCAGGTCCAACTGATTATCCTGCCTCAGCTACTCAAGTAGCTGGGACTACAGACATATACTACCATGCTAGCTAATTTTTGTAGAGACAGCATCTCCCTATGTTGCCCAAGCTGGTCTTGGATTCCTGGGCTCAAGCAATCTGCCTGCCTCGGCCTCCCAAAGTGCTGGGATTACAGGTGTGAGCCACCGCCCCTGGCCTGAACCCTATTTTCTTTTCTAGCATCATCATCCTCTAGCTACACAGGCCTTCTTTCCATCCCCCCATGCTCTGTCATTTTTCTTTCCTTGGAGTTTTTGCACTTGTTACTGTTCTCTTTGCTTGTTAACTGCCATAGATCCTTTAAATCTCAGTATACAAATCACTTAAGGATGCTTTCCCTAGCTTTCCATTTTTAGGTCAAAACTTTCTATTATACCCTCAATGGTACCATATATCTTTCCTTTGTAGCACTAAACACAGGCATAAATTTTGTATATTTGGCTAATTGATTACTGTTTGCAAAGGTCAATGAAGTCAGAGACAAGGCTGCTTTTCTTATCTGTCATATCACCAGTGTTCAACGTAGGCCTAGGAGGGAGGTAGTTGTTTTTTTCCCACTAAGCATTTGTTGAATAAATGAATCTATTTATTTGGTTCAGCTTTAGAAGCATTTAATTCAGCCATTTATAAAAGTATAGTCTAGGCTAGGCACAGTGGCTCACACCTATAATCTCAGCACTTTGGGAGGCTGAGGGGGGAAGATTACCTGAGCCCAGGAGTTCAAGATCAGCCTGGGCAACATTGAGACTCTTTTTCTACAAAAAAAAAAAAAAAAAAAAAAAAATAGCCAGGCATGGTGGCACATGCCTGTAGTCCCGGCTACTTGGGAGACTGAGGCAGGAGCATTACTTAAGTCCAGGAGTTTGAAGTTGCAGTGAGCCACGATCGTGCCACTGTACCCCATCCTGGGTGACAGCAAGACCCTGTCTCAAAGAAATAAATTTAAAAGTTAAAAAATTAAAATAAGAAATATGATCTCCTTCTATAGATGATTAATCTTGAACTTTGTTTTCACTTAATTTTTTAGGATATTACTGTCATTGGGGCATTAATAAATGAATGTTTCATTCCACTTGTTCTTTTAGTTCAAGAAATTTTGAATATATTAATAATGTCTTATATTTCTAAAAACTTTAAATATGTACTATATTTTTTATTACTGTATATAAAGCATACAGCTTTCTTATGTTCTAATATTTCCATTTTACAGATTAGGGCACAGATTCAGAGGTCGTAGTGTATCCAAGGTTCTACAGGCAGTTATAAACTTAAGTTGGCCTCTGAGTTCATGTCCTCTCTACCACACCACAACTGCCTTTCTTTCAGTGGTGACAGTTAAAGTTTCAAGTTTTTATTTAAAAAGTTACATATTTCTCAACAAGTGTATGATTTTATGTAACAGAGTAAGAAAATGTGCCCTTTTGTTGCTAATATTCTATAGTTCAATGAAATATTTAATTATTTCACATTTTGACTAAAGCTGTTTCAAAAAAAAAAATTGTGTTAACTGAGTCTTTTTTAACAAAGTAATTATTACTGTTTTCATTTTATTTCTTTAGTCCGGGGATCAGAAGGACTGTACATGGTGAATGGACCACCACATTTTACAGAAAGCACAGTGTTTCCAAGGTATGGTTTATTTTGTTAAGTAATGTTATAGGGAACATATGGTAAATCTAAAATGTTTTTGTTGGTGGTGTATTTTGAACAAGAAAGGGAAAAAACAGATGTTTCTTGGTACATATTGTATAATACTAACTGAAGATGAAAAGAATTCATGTTCTCTATCAAGGAAAATGATCTTCAGATCTGAAAATAGTAACTTAAGCCTATTTATAAGGTAGGGGGAGCAATACTAAGAAAAAGTGTGGACATTAGTGTAATTGAATACAAACCTTTAGTTTACAAGAGTTTTATCTTAAGGAATGAGAAAAACTTGCAAATTTGATAGCCAAATCACTTCCAGTAATCTTATTGAAATCAGAATGAAAAAGATATTAAAAGGAAGGATGTATATATGCACATTGTAATAGCTAACTAGATATATTTTTTTCCAAAAAAAATAATGGATGAGTAAATCAAAAACCAGTTAAAAATGCTTATTTATAGGGGGAGAGAGTTACAGGATGCAGGGGACATCTGTGAATGAGCTTTGGTATAGTTTTGACTTTGGACCATATAATTGTTTTAAACTTTAAAATAATTAAAGTGAGAAACTAAAATAAGTGGTCCTAGCTTTTTTTTTTTTTTTTAATATGGACCGCTTCATGAATTTGTGTGTCATCCTTGCGCAGGGACCATGCTAATTTTCTCTGTATCGTTCACAATTTTAATATATGTGCTGCCAAAGCGAGCACGATCCTAGCTTTATATCATAAAGTTTGGTGGCATAACCATATGAAGACCTGCAAAATTCTTTTTTTTTTTTTTTTGAGACTGAGTTTCACACTTGTTGCCCAGGCTGGAGTGCAGTGGCTCGATCTCGGCTCACTCCAACTTCTGCCTCCCGGGTTCAAGCAATTCTGCCTCAGCCTCCCAAGTAGCTGGGATTACAGGTGCCAGCCAGCATACTCAGCTAATTGTTTTTGTATTTGTAGTAGAAACGGGGTTTCACCATGTTGGCCAGGCTGGTCTTGAACTCCTGACCTCAGGTGATCCACCTGCCTCAGCCTCCCAAAGTGCTGGCATTACAGGCGTGAGCCACCGTGCCCGACCTAATAGTTTTATTTTTAACTGGAAGTTTATATGTCATTTGAATCCACTATAAGATAAAGTAAATTAATTGTATTAATGTTATTAGGAACCAAGATTTTTCAGCATTAGAGTGAAAGATAGACTTACTTATATCAATAAGAAATCATTATTTATTTTCATAAAACATTTGCATTTCCTAGTTCTGTCCACTGAAAAGGCCTGGAAGCAATAATAACACAGTAGCAGTGAACACCCCAGCCTCACAGATTGTGATTTCTAAATACAGTTCTTCACTGAAAAGAACCACTTCTTGGAGAAGTGGTCAACTCTAGGTCTGGGACAGAAAATGTACAAGTTGAGGTAGGGACTTTTGTGCCAAAAAGCAAAGAATCTCTAAAAGACTAATGAGATTTTGTTAAAAGGTCATAGGAGTTAACTTGAAGAGATTCACACCTACCTCAGATGGTAATATTAAGAATTATGAATAGAAGGGTAAAGTATGTCAAGTATATAAATGCTCCCCAAAAAATTCCTCCTCCATTTAAACCTTACTGGTCAGCATTGGAGGTTGATGGAGTCCTCAGTCCTTATTTTGAACATTTATAAATAAAGGGAAGGAATCAAGCATTTATTCTGTCTTTCTTTGTTTCTCAGAGTAACCAAATACTTGGTGAGAAAAAGAACTTTATAAAAGAATTCCAGTTAATAAATGCAGAATGGATGCTTTTCAGACAATTACTATTTTATAATCCTCAAGAAATTGATCTAGGCCACTGGTTCTCAAACTGTACCAAGCATCAGAATCATCTGAAAAGCTTGTTAAAACCCAGATTACAGCTCTCTTTCCAAATGTTCTGATTCATTAGATCAGAGATAGGGCCCAATAATTTGCATTTTTAACAAATTCTCCGGTGACACTGATGCTGCAAATCTGGGGATCCCACTTTAAGCACCATTGATATAGGCAGATGATCATCAAAAGATGCTGAAACCTTTGGCTGAACTGTTTGATGACAGTTAATAGGGAACTTTATAATCAGGCTGATATTATCTGACTCTGTTGACCAATTTTTATTAGGCCCAGTTCTCTAGAACCTTGCTATAGAAGCATGGGCCCAACCAGGACTAACTATACTGGCATCACCTCTGAGCCAGTACAGAAATGCATCTCAGGCCCTATCCAGCTTACTGAATCAGAATCTGTATTTTAGATCCTCAGATGATTTATATGCAAAATTTTTTTGTAGACAGAGTCTTGCTCTGCTGCCCAGGCTAGAATGCAGTGGCATAATCATGGCTCACTGCAACCTCAACCTCCCAGGCTTAAATGATCTGCCTCAGTCTCCCAAGTAGCTGGGACTACAGGTGCATGCTACCATGCCTGGCTAATTTTTGTATTTTTTGTAGAGATGGGATCTCACCATGTTGCCTAGGCTGGTCTCCGACCTCTGGGCTTAAGAAATCTACTTGCCTTGGCCTCCCAAAGTGCTGGGATTGTAGGCCTCAGCCACCATGCCTGACCTGTATGCACATTATTTAATTTATTTATTTTTTTTTTGAGGTAGAGTTTCACTCTTGTTGCCCAGCCATGGAGTGCAATGGTGTGATCTCAGCTCACTGCAACCCCCGCTTCCTTGGGTTCAAGCGATTCTCTGCCTCAGCCTCCTGAGTAGCTGGGATTACAGGCACCCGCTACAATGCCCAGATAATTTTTTGTATTTTTAGTCGAGATGGGGTTTCACCATGTTGACTAGGCTGCTCTTAAACTCCGGGGCTCAGGTGATCCACCCACCTTGGCCTCCCAAAGTGCTGGGATTACATGAGTAAGCCACCATGCCCAGCCCTGTATGCACATTAATATTTGAGAAGCATTACTCTAGAAAACTGAGTCTGGCCGGGCGCAGTGACTCATGCCTGTAATCCCATCACTTTGGGAAGCCAAGGTGGGTGGATCACCTGAGCCCAGAAGTTCAAGACCAGCCTGGGCAATATGGCGAAACCTCATCTCTATTAAAAAAAAAAATACAAATCTATGGCAAAGTTTTGTGCTACGCTTCATGAAGGTGTACAATCCCAAGGCTGCAGGAGTAGAGGAGAAAGGGAAGTGAGGCAGGGAAGGAGTGAAAGCTAATATGGTGGGAGTATACTGAGCTGACCACAAATCCACACTATATAGCCAAGTTGCTTGGTCATGTGTGCAGAATGTCTCCAGAGGGGCTGTGTGGAACCTTTGTACTTCAGAACGATTTATTGTTGGGAGATGGGTAAGAAATTTACTGCAGCCTTTTAGCCTGTTTGGGTTGAATCTGAGGGTCAAAGCTCCTCTATGTGCTGCTGTAGTACGTGATGGGAACCATGTGGAAATATGGCCCTTAACCCTGCAGACTCCGAGATAACCAGTGGCATTAGAAGATGAGGTCTCTTCATTGAATGGTTGAGGCTTGGCAGCAGGAAGAGTTAGGTAGATACAAGGTGGTACATGATTGAATCCAGTACAATCTCAGTATCATCAAGAGTAGAACAAAAATATGTGTCTCCTGATGAGTTATACAGTAGGGACTGTGCTGTACATATTTTCCATGAAGGTTAAAAAACCTTTTTAAACTCAGGATTCAGTCAGTCTTTTACATAAGTAGTTCTCAAATGCTACACATTAGAATGACCCTGGGGAGCTTTTAAAAAACCCAGATATCCAATCCAAGTATTGGGTATTAAATGATATTAAGGAGTTAATTTTGTGAGATGAAGTGGCATGGTGGTGATTATGTTTTTTAAAAGATAGACTCTTTGGTTAGAGATGCATCCTGAAATACAGAATAATATAATAATGACATCTGGGTTTTGTGTTAGAATGTTGTGGCATTAAAGATAAAAGTGAGGAATAGATCAACAAAATTGGCTTTGAGTTAATAGTTACTTCAACTTGATGATGAGTGCATAGGTGGATTATCATACTTTTTCTCTATTTTTTGTGTATATTTGAAATTTTTCATTCCAAAAATTATACCAGAAGGAAAGAGACAAAATTTCCCAATTGCCAAGACCAAGAAAATAATTGAATTCTGGATTCTGTAATTTAGTAAGCCTGTCTTCAATCTGAAACATGCCTCGAGAATGAATTATTAGAAGGACAGTTTATAATCATTGAGATACAGAATGTTTATTGGAGTCAAAATGAGCTTCCTAAGAACAGATTGTTTCAAGTTTATCTCATTTCCTTTCTGGGTAGAATTTCCAGATACATCAGAATAATAGAACTGTAAACATAATTTCAGCAAAATATCTGAGAAATAAGAAAGTCTTTGGATTGCATGATGATGACAGAATTGTCATTGGTTAAGGTCAGTAAAGTCAGCTGATTAATGAGTTAGTTTTAATTTGAAGGAAGGATGTTGGTGAGCCATAGGCTCTTCAGAGCTCACTGAACATTCTTATAAATAATTTAGATGATAGCTAAGTAACAGTTTTATAACTTACACATTACATACTTCTGTATGTAATGTAAGGACTGACTAATGTTTTAAAAGAGAAAACGTGATTTAAGTAGACCTCAATAGGCTGGAATCATAGGCTAAAACCTGGGTGGAATTTAACAAATATAATTGTAAATTTCTGCCATGAGGTTCAGAAATGAGTTGTCTAAGTGTAGGATAGTATAGGATGGGGAACATCTTGATCATAGCGACTTATGCAAGAAAGAGTTATTTTTATTTTTTTGTGGTGGTGTCTCACGCTTTTGCCCAGGCTGGTTAGTGGCACAAGGGCTCACTGCAACCTCCTCCTCCTGGGTTGAAACCATTCTCCTGCCTCAGCCTCCCGAGTAGCTGGGATTATAAGCACACACCACTGCAACTGGCTAATTTTTGTATTTTTAGTAGAGACAGGGTTTTGCCATGTTGGCCAGGCTGATCTCAAACTCCTGACCTAAGGTAATCCACCTGCCTTGGCCTCCCAAACTGCTGGGATTACAGACATGAGCCATTGCACCATGGGAAAGAGGTTTTAAAAATGTTTTGTTATCGGCTGGGCCCAGTGGCTCACGCCTGTAATCCCAGCACTTTGGGAGACTGAGGTGGGTGGATCACAAGGTCAAGAGATCGAAACCATCCTGACCAACATCGTGAAACCCCGTCTCTACTAAAAATGCAAAAATTAGTTGGGCGTGGTGGTGTGCGCCTGTGGTCCCAGCTACTAGGGAGGCTAAGCCAGGAGAAGCACTTAAACTCGGTAGGCCGTGGTTGCAGTGAGCCGAGCTTGCACTACTGCACTCCAGCCTGTCGACAGAGCGAGGCTCCATCTCAAAAAAAATGTTTTGTTATCTATGAACTGAGTGTAAGCTGTCATTATTGTGTGATTGTAGAAGCACAAATGTCAACTTCATTTGTGCAAATGAATTAATGTAAAGATAGTGTACAGGAATGTATTAGTCAGTTCTCAATGCATTTGGTGTTATTTAGCAATTCAAATTATTTATTAGCCAGGAAGTTCTCATCTATGTTGTGACTGTGCTAATATACATCTACACGTACACGGATACATGTTTCTATTTGGGTGTTATCACTGGGTGCTGTATTAATAGTTACTGTCTCCAGTTAACAGATACAGTACTTAGAGTTTTGATTACTTGATAGAATATTGCCAAGTAATCTGAGTTCCACAGATTCGTTTTTGTATAGAATACTGCATCAGCATTTAGTTAAGTGAGGAGCTTCTTACTATTGTTATACTTTCTATCACTACATGTGAGAAATTGATGGAAGGCCTACCACACAAACCTATTTACCCAAAAGTCCTCTATTTTTTTCTTAAAATTGATCTGTTAGTATGAAGTCATTTTCCAGCTTACTTTACAGTGATTGTTAGCATTGCACTTTAAAGTATTTTGGCAGATGAAAGCATTTTGGAATTTTCTGAAATTTGTACAAGTTCTTAATTATTAAGTTGATAGTGAAATGATTGACTTTATAATCAGATTTTTTTTAAGTATTAATATTTATTGATTTAAACTTTTTTTTTTTTATCATTTTCAGGGAATCTGGAAAGAATTGCAAAGTCTATACCTTTAGTAAGGATGGAACCTTGTTTGCCTGGGGCAATGGAGAAAAGTTAGTGTTTATTTACATAATATTATATTTTGTGTGTCATGAATATAAACATAACTGGC
Source organism: Cheracebus regulus (assembly GCA_963574635.1). Lineage (NCBI taxonomy): Eukaryota > Metazoa > Chordata > Mammalia > Primates > Pitheciidae > Cheracebus > Cheracebus regulus. Next base: position 16,811 of record CAUYQU010023096.1, read on the forward strand.
ACTATTTGAATAACAGATATTTGAGTCTCAATAAAATCCATCTTTTAATGTCATGATGTAGTGAGAGATTACCTCTCATTACACAGAATACCTTCAGTTGTTCATTTCTATTTATATGCCATGACTTGTTTATCTAGTTACTTAGAATTAAAAATTAATGTATGAAAAACATAATTTAATGCTAAAGAAGCTGAGAAATTGTTTTAAGTAGAGCTATAAGTTATTGGTTGCAGTTTCTTGAATCTGCACTAACACTGAGAAAATAATTCTCTTTATTCATTTAATCCTAGATGTAGATACTTTTTATCTTTGCTGTTAAATTACTAACAACTGTCTGCAGTTATTAGTATTAGTCTTATGTATATAAAACTGTATATTATTCAAAAGCATGTTTAGTGTGTCACATATCAATTTAGAAAATTGGTTTTACAAAAAAAAAAATCATGTTTATTAAATGCTTGTATTTTATTAAGAAAACCAGTCCTTTTAAATTTTCCAAGAGTTACTACAACATTTTATTTCACAGACCAGGCAAATGCCAAAATATTTGTTGTGTGGCTTTAAGTTATTTACATTGTTTTAAACCACACATAATACTGTTAAGTTTTTCAAAAGGGAGAAAATGTATGCATTAATTTGAAAGGTAAATTTTAAATGTTGTTCTTTACAATGGTAATGTATTCAGAAGTCTCTCAACTCTCAAGTGCGACTGGATTAATACTTGATTTTTAAAAATTATCTACTAAAGAGAACATGTTGAACTAGTTGATTCACCTTTTATGACTTTAAGTAGCTGGCAGAATCTGCTTTTATAATTTAAAAACATTGGTCTTTTATTATTTTTCTTTTTTTAAAAAAAAATTTTAATAGAGACAGGGTCTTGCTGTATTGACCAGATTGGGCTCAAACTCGTGGCCCCAAGCAGTCCTCCTGCTTCAGCTTCCCAAAATGTTGGGATTATAGGTGTTAGTAGCCACTGTGCTCAGCCTCTTTTTTTTTTTTTAAGTTATTGAATCTACTACTCTCTCTTTTACTTTTTATTTTATTTTTTTGAGAGAGGATCGGTCTCACTCTGTCACCCAGGCTGGAGTGTAGTGGCATGATCTTGGCTCACTGCAACCTCTTCCTTTCAGGTTCAAGCAGTTCTCCTGCCTCAGCCTCCCAGTAGTTGGGACTGCAGGTACATACCACCATATCCCACTAATTTTTGTATTTGTAGTAGAGACGATGTTTCACCATATTGGTCATGCTAGTCTCGAGCTCCTGACCTCAAGAGATCTGCTCACTTCAGCCTTTCCAAGTGCTGGGATTATAGGCATGAGCCACCATTCCTGGCCTCAATCTACTACTCTGAAATTATTAATACTATGATTATAATAGGTCTTATCTATAATGTTAACGGTTTTAATCTTAGCCTCAAAAATAGGGTGTGTTCTCAAAATTTCTTACTCTTTTTTGTGTAACCTATTGTGGGCACTTATTTTTTTTTTTTCTTCTTGCCTTCAGCAGTAAGTTGCAAGAAAGCACAAATTTTTTTTAATCCATATTTTAGTTTATATTATTTGAGTGAGTCAATAGAAACTTACTACCTATTGGGCTATACTATACTTCTTTTCATCATCTTTTTTGTTGTTGTTATTGAGGTATTCCTTATTCTTCTAGCTTAGAGTTTGTTGAATAAGTCTGTTTTTGTTAATGCCTCACTCATATCCTCACTCAGCCTTCTATTGGATTCAACTCTGAATCTTTTTAATATGTCCCCATATGTCATATCCATGATTTTAATGCATATCTTCTATACTAGGTTCTAGCATTTATTTCATTAAAGTGCTGTGACCACAATGGTACATATTGTTCTGGGACAATAGAGTTAGATTTCATGTGTTGATTGCGGTCTTTGTTCAGTTTCTGGTTAACTAAGTCAGAAACCATTACTGATTCTTTTGATTTTTTCTTAATTAAAATAAACATCCTTCATTAAACTAAGAATAACTATTAAAGATCATCAGTTCTGAGTAGGCTCTAGTTGAAAAACAAAGAAAAAAATAAAGGTTAACAACAAGAAAACAAGAAAGCGTCTTGTAATTCTAAAATAGATTATTTGCAGCAAGTTGTAAAGAGTTCCATGTAGGTGTGTGTGTTTAAATAGTATATGGTAATCTTTCATTCTTGTCAGTTACTGCTTATCTTAACCTCAGTTATTTTCCTCAAACCTGAGTAGAACAAAGTTACTTTGAGCATCTTCTGGGATATGATGGAGTGTCTTTTTTTTTTTTTTTTTTAACACCCCATAGTGTATAGTACAAAAAAGTGAGTCAGACCAAAGTGATTTCAAAGCTTGGCTGTGGCATTTATCTATAGTATGATCTTGGGCAAATCATCAAATCATTTTATTTTTCTAAGCCTAAATTTAACCACTTGTAAAACAGAAATGATGACATTTATAAGATTGTTTAAGGATTAATGAGAAAAATGTATGTAAAATAGTTAGGTACATAGAAAACATCCCAAAATGGAACTGTTTTTATTATACAGTTGTCATTTTTGTACTGTACCATAATAATTCTTAGTCATATCTTTTAAAGATTGCTCTTGAGATTGTAATAGACATCAAAAGTCTTGTTACTGATTTCCCTGCTGATACAGCTTCCATTTATTTTTTAAAAATTTTCTTTTTTTTAATTGAGATGAGATCTTGCTGTGTTGCCCATGCTGGTTTTGAACTCATGGGCTCAAGCAATCCTCCCACCTTAGCCTCCCAAAGTGCTGAGATTACAGGCATAAGCCACCACACCTGGCCCATTTATTCAAATTTAAAAGTATGCTTTTGCGGACCAGGCATGATGGCTTTTGCCTGTAATCCCAGCACTTTGGAAGGCTCAGGCGGGTGGATCACCTGAGGTCAGGAGTTTGAGACCAGCCTGGCCAACATGCTGAAACCCCGTCTCTACTAAAAATACAAAAATTAGCCAGGCATGATGGCACACGCCTGTAGTCCCAGCTACTCAGGAGGCTGAAGCACTTGAACCTGGTGGCAGAGGTTGCTGTGAGCTAAGATAGTGCCACTGCACTCCAGCCTGGGTGACAGAGTGAGACTTCATCTCAAATAAAAAATAAAAGCATACTTTTGCCATTTTCTCTAGCACGTCTGCTTTTCCTTTGGTTTGATAGACCTCAGCTTCTTTGTAGATTAGTTTTGTGTTCACTTAAAGGCATTGTTTTTTCCTTTGCAGCTGAAGGTGGAACCATCCATATGCCTTCTAATTTAATATAATTTCCCAGCACTAGCCTTATATAGGAGCCTTTTGGTAAAATACGCTTGTTTGTTTGTTTTGAGATGGGAGTCTCACTCTGTCACCCGGGCTGGAGTGCAGTGGTGCAATCTCAGCTCACTGCAGCCTCCGCCTCCTGAGTAGCTGGGATTATAGGTGCTCACCACCGTGCCCAGCTAGTTTTTGTAGTGTTAGTAGAGACAAAGTTTCTCCATGTTGGCCAGGCTGGTCTTGAACTCCTGACCTCAGGTGATCCACCCACCTTGGCCTCCCAAAGTGCTGGGATTACAGGTGTGAGCCACCATGCCCAGCCTTTTGTTTTGTTTTGTTTAAGTTAAGGTATTTTCTGGATATTTTCTAGAATTAAGTTAAAATTGATTTTTATGAAAAATGAGCATTTTGGAGTGATATGTATTTGAAAAGAGGTATGAATGTTTTGGTTAGTGGTGACTACTATAAAACAGTATTTCATTGCTGAAATAATTTCTTTTGAAACCAGAGTAAATATTATCAATGTCACTAACAAGGGACTGCTCCACTCCTTCGACCTCCCAAAGGCAGTTTGCCTTGAATTCTCGCCAAAAAACACTGTCCTGGCAACATGGCAGCCTTATACCAGTAAGTGTTTTCTCAGTTTAAAAATACCCTGACGGGATCAATTAAATTTAGTGGGGGAAAAGACTGTAAATTTTATAACCTCATAAGAAAGTAATTAGTCTTTATGATAGTAAACAATGTAAATATTTATGATAAACAGTGACTCTTGTACTCTCCAAATAAATAATGTACTGAAAGTAATTTCAAGGTATACTGTAAGTTCATGTAAAGATCCATTATGAGCTAAAGGAAAAGAAAAAGCTCAAGGGAAAATTCAGAAAGTAAATAACTGCTGGGTAGAGATCTCTGAAGATTAAGAATAGTAATGACTTTTAAAATCAAGACATTTTAACTATTATAGGGGCTTATTTTAAGAAACATTTTCTAATAATGTCAATATTGTTGAATAAGTAAAAGATAATAGGTCATTATTGGATTACAAACCTCCTGGGTTTTTGTTCTTTCAAGAGGCATAAACTCTAATGAATCTTATTTTTCCAAGTAAATGAAAGAGATACTGAGAATCAGTTGAGAATCATGAGTGGTTTTATGTAACTTTTTTTTTTTTGGTAACATAGAGGCAAGCTTTCATGATTTAACCCATTTGATAGTCAAACTTAATAAATAAAAAGAATCTTTTTACAAATGTTACAAGTCAAACTTAATAAATAAAAAGAATCTTTTTACAAATGTTACAAGGCAATTACTGAAAAAAAATTTTTATTGCAGCTTCTAAAGATGGCACAGCTGGGATACCCAACCTACAACTTTACGATGTGAAAACTGGGACATGTTTGAAATCTTTCATCCAGAAAAAAATGCAAAATTGGTAAATAAATGCCTTAAAGTACTAATTTTTATAGTATTTTTAATGTCATTACTGTATAATATTTGTTTTCTTGGTGTTGCTTTTCAAAATAACTTTGACAAAAATCTACATTTTTAAGAATTTTGTATGTAGGAATGTAATCGAGTAAAAACTTGATATTTCCTTCCTTTAGTATTAAGTGGAAAGGAACAATTTTTTTTTTTTTTTGAGACAGAGTCTCGCTCTGTCTCCCAGGCTGGAGTGCAGTGGCACGATCTCGGCTCACTACAACCTCTGCTTCTTAGGTTCAAGTGATTCTCCTACCTCAGCCTCCTGAGTGGCTGGGATTACAAGCACGTGCCACCATGCTTGACTAATTTTTGTATTTTTATTAGAGACAGGGTTTCACCATGTAGGCCAGGATGGTCTTGAACTCCTGACCTCAGGCGATCTCCCCACCTCAGCCTCTCCAAGTGCTGGGATTACAGACGTGAGCCACCATGCCCAGCCTTTTCTATTAACATATACTGACAAAAACTATTAGCAACTGACTTGATATCAAATATTTATAACTGTTTCTCCTTAAATAGTAAGCAATATCACAAACTTTAACATGTTAATGTGATGTTACATTCCATCTGAATATTTTTTATACTCTTTTTTTTTTTTTTTGACATAGGTGTCCATGCTGGTCAGAAGATGAAACTCTTTATGCCCGCAATGTTAACAATGAAGTTCACTTCTTTGAAAACAACAATTTTAGTATGGAAAGATTTATGACATAATTTTATTACTTACTGTAATTGTATACAGTTTTCATTAACTTTTTTGACATCATAGGGTTTTCCTGAATACTGTTAATTTATTAATCAATAATTACTGTTACATTTATTTGCATAATTCTTTGTAAGTCTAAATCCAGTGAAAATCTATAAGACAAAAAAGTTTTATTACTTATTTATTTTATTATTTATTTATTTATTTAACTTTTTTTATCTGGTAATTGCTATTAAGACATTTGAATATCTTTTCCTGAATTTAATTGCTATTGAAATTCTGTAACACAAATTTTTTAGATATTTTATCATGTAGAATTTTAAACACAAAACTTCAGTCCTAATAACTGTCAGCTTGTGGCCAGTCTTATCTCATCCATACATGTCTCCAGCTACCATCTCTCTTACTAAGTGAAAGCAAATCCCAGACATGGTATAATTTTGTGTACTTTTAAAATATGGTAAATACTTCAGTGTAGATTTCTGAAGATTGGGGCCTTTAATTTTTTAAACTTAGCCAGAGAACTATTATCACTAATTATTAAATATGTGTTCAAATTTCTACTAATTGCAAATGTTACAGTTTTTTTAAAACTCAAGATCCAAATAAGGTACTGCACATTGTATGTTTCTTTTGATCCTGTAGGTTCCCAATCCATCTGTTTTTTTAATCTTCATAATTCAGTATTTAAAAAACAAGGTTATCTGTCTTGCATGTTTTTCCATAGTTTGAATTTTGCATTTTTATCCCATGGTATAATTTAACATGTTCATCTGTCCCCTATAAATTGCAAGTTGGATCTGGAGTTGGTCAGCTTCAGGTTCTTTTTTAGGTGAGTGAGGGTAAGACTACATTATAAGGTGGTGTTCACTTCTTTTATCAAGAAGCACATAATGTCTGGTTATCTTTAATTTTGTGGAGTTAGCTGACATTAATGTTTCATGCCTAGATGCATTATTTCATCAGTGGTTGCAAATTGTTGATATTCTGATTTTTTCCTCCCTCCCTTATTTTTTAGCTGTACTGCTTCTATAAATAAAAATTTCTCCATCTACTATTTGGTTACCTAGTGGTGCATTTATATAGAAAAGGCGGGATAAATATTCTTGCCTTTATAGTTTTAATGTATTCTATCTGTAGCAACCTCCATTGTAACCAAATCGCTTTTCCCCCATTCTTTTTTTTTTTTTTTTTTTTTGAGAGTAGGTCTCATTCTTTTGTCCAAGCTGAGCACAATCATGGCTTACTACAACCTCGACTTCCTGAGCTCAAGCAAATCTCCTGCCTCAGCCTCCCAAGTAGCTGGGACTACAGGCTTGCACCACCTTGCCTGGATAATTTTTTATTGTTTGTAAAGACAGGATCTCACTATGTTGCCCAGGCTATTTTTTAGCCCCACAAGCTGTGGATTTAAAATATATGTGTTTCAATCCATTGTAGTTATTTTTCTTATTGATGCTCAAATTGTCTCATCTTTGACCAATTAGTCTTTAAGGACATCTTTGCCGTGTGGTAAGACAAGTCATTCTAGGATTAATTTGTACATTTCTAACCATTACACCTACAACTGGCTAATTTTTCAGGAAATCCCGTCTCCTTTTTGGTGTGCTACTTTTGAATAGCTATTGATCTGTGAAATTGAACAAAGAAAAAGTATTAGCTCTTGATCTCATTAAAGGAAGCATTGAAAGGAAACAGGGTTTCTTGAAAAATTGAGTACAGCAAAAAAATGGTATTTAGGTTCTAGGGGTTCTTATTGCTGTTGGATTGATCATTGTTTCTAGGCCTTTTTTTCTATTAAAAAGATGCAACAATCATAGTTTTATTTAAAGTTTTATACTTACAGTTTTATTTAAAGTAAAGACTATAAGGTTTTTATTAACTTCTTCTATCTTATTTGTATTGCTTTTTGTCACCACCAAGAATCTTGTTTCTCTGGAATACCAGGGATGATAATTTGAGAATGTCACATTCACATAAGTATTCATTTGGTTCGTTCCACATTATCCACATGGTATTCTTAGAATCTTAATACCAAAAAGTAACGCTATTACAGAAAACAGTTTTTTTTTAAAGGGTTTGCAGTTCTTTTTGTCTTTAGAGCATCCCATTACTGATTGTACAGTTTTGAGTATATCAGAGTTAGAACAGGAATTGGTAACTTTGTTCACACATGCCAAAGATGGCATGCAGGCTGATTTTGAGTAGCATCCAATCAGTATAGTTATACATTTCATTTTCTTGTGTTTGAGGCTCACTGTCACCTCACTGTTTTGGGGCTAGCTTGCTTTCTTGAATTACTCACCTCTTTGTAAGCATGCCAAATGAAGAGGGATCACTACTTTGACAGTTTGGTGCGCTACTTTTGAAAAGCCATTGATCTCTGAAATTGAACAAAGAAAGTATATTAGCCCTTGATCTAATTAACTAGGGTAGCAGTTTTATTAATGATAGCATAATTCAGACTGCCTATCATAGTGTAAGCTCTTAATATCAGCCATTTTTACAATTGTTGTGGTCATCATTATTATGCATCTGTTTATCACATTAGTCACAGAATTTCCATATTCACATTCTGCAGTAGCAGGCCAAGGTTGATCTTTTCCATCTAATAGGTTCTAAGACCACTTTATTGCAGTGATTGAAGAGAGGATAACTGACATTTATCAAAAACCTACTATGTGCCTGGCACTGTTCTCTTAAAATCAATTACTGGAGTCAGGTGGTATAATCCCATTACTTGCCTAAGTTCACACTGCAAGTAAATGACTGAGTAGAAATTGAAGCCTACATTTATCTTACCCCTACCCCATGCTTCTTTCACTATGTTTCTGTGCCTCACCTACATGAGACGACAATGAGTAGTATTAGTGTGTAGTTATAATAACCTTTTATAATGTATTCAGAATTTAACATGTTCCGTTTAGCTTCTCTCATCAATCTGACTTCATTTACTCTTTTTTTTAGACACAATTGCAAATAAATTGCATTTGCAAAAAATTAATGATTTTGTATTATCACCTGGACCACAACCATACAAGGTAATGCTGTTTTTGTTTATGTGGAATATTATGCATTTAAACCTTTTCCTACTTTTTTGTGACTGTAAAAACATGTCCATCTCAGTTTTTAGTCTTCAAAAAATTAAGTAATGATTTATGTCTGTGTATCTTAGGTGGCTGTCTATGTTCCAGGAAGTAAAGGTGCACCATCATTTGTTAGATTATATCAGTACCCCAACTTTGCTGGACCTCATGCAGCTTTAGCTAATAAAAGTTTCTTTAAGGCTGATAAGGTTACAATGCTGTGGAATAAAAAAGGTATGCTATGTATATTTTATCCCTCCTTTTGTTTACCAGTTGTTAATTTATGCTATATTCCTATGTTATAAAAGAAGAATGAATGCCTATTTAATTTGTGTTTTAAATCTAATTAAAGTTTTTACTCTTATAGCTACTGCTGTGTTGGTGATAGCTAGCACAGATGTTGACAAGACAGGAGCTTCCTACTACGGAGAACAAACTCTGCACTACATTGCAACAAATGGAGAAAGTGCTGTAGTACAATTACGTGAGTATTCTGGCAGTCTTCCTTTGATTAGAAACAATAGTAGTAAAAAATACTGTGCTGTAAAGATGATATAATCTAAATTCTTGATCAAATGATAGAATTCAAATACCTTAATGACCTTTAAGATAAAATTCATCTTAACTAAGAAACTTAAAATCATCTTCAAACATACCTTATTTTGCCAGAATCCAATTAGTTAATTGAGTTATGCCAGCTTTTTAGGAGTGAACTTCCTGAGTGAGGTAATTCCATTGTAGTAGCTCTTTTGGAATTTACTTATTATGATAGCAAATTGTTTAGTATGTTTAATACTATCTTTAGAATTGTTAATAATATCCAAGAGGCCGGGCATGGTGGCTCATGCCTGTAATTCCAACACATTTGGGAGTCTGAGGTGGGAGGATCACTTGAACCCAGGAATTTGAGACCAGCCTGATCAACATAGTGAGACCCCACCTCTAAAAAAATAGAAAAACTTAGCCAGGCATGGTGGCATATGCCTGTAGTCCCAGCTTCTCAAAAGACTGAGGTGAAAGGGTCACTTGAGCCCAGAAGTTCGAGGCTGCAGTGGGCTATGATCATGTCACTGTACTTCAGCCTGGGTGAAAGAGTGAGACCCTGTCTCAAAATAGTAATAATATCCAAGAATGTTACCAATTCATCTATTGTTTGAACGTGTGTAAGTAGGGTAATCTACCTTTTAAAAAACAGTATTTCCATTGAAGTCAGAGACAAAACAAGGATGGCTCCCCTTTTCACTTTAATAACATTCTGAAATACCTAGTTGATATTTCTAATCAGCAGAAGTAAAATATATACAGTTTTGAAAGAAGAAAACAAAATCATCTCTGCTCATGTAGATGAAATCACACTATAAACAAAAGCTACTTAAAAAAATGAGAGATTTCATATATAGCAAAAAATAAGAACAAATATATAGGGCCAGTAGGAAGAAAACTTTAAAACTTCAGGGAGACAAACTATGACCTTTACTAAGAATAATTATTTTAATAAAGGTGTCATTTCTCTCCTGTCAACCTAAAACTAAATTTAAATGCCAGTTGATTTTTTTTAACTAAATAAACTGGTTCTAAGGTTGGTGTTGAAAAATGAACATGCAAGAATATTTTGGAAACTTTTGTAAGAGAATAGCAGGCCAGGGGAAGTTCTCTGGAGTTCTGACACTACCAGATATTAAAATGTACCCAGCACTTTGGGAGGCTAAGGCAGGCTGATCACAAGGTCAGGAGTTTGAGACCATCCTGGCCAACATGGTAAAACCCATCTCTACTAAAAATACAAAAATTAACCGAGTGCAACAGCATGCACCTGTAATCCCAGGTACTCACGAGGCTGAGGCAGGAGAATCACTTGAACCTGGGAGGCAGAGTGAACCAGTGAGCTGAGATCACACCACTACACTCCAGCCTGGGCAACGAGAACGAAACTCCATCTCAAAAAAAAAAAGTTCTGAAAGGATATGCAAGAAATATAACAGAGGGTTGCCTTTGGATAAAGCATCCTGTTTTATGTGGGTTTTTTTTTTTTTTTTTTTGAGACAGAGTCTCTCTCTGTCACCCAGGCTGGAGTGTAGTTGAACCATCTCTGCTCACTGGTTCACTCTGCCTCCCAGGTTCAAGTGATTCTCCTGCCTCAGCCTCATGAGTACCTGGGATTACAGGCTCATGCCACTGCGCCCGGTTAATTTTCATATTTTTAGTAGAGATGGGTTTTTTTTTTTTTTTTTAAAAGATGGGGTTTCACCATGTTGGCCAGGCTGATCTTGAACTCCTGACCTCAGGTGATCCACCCATCTCGGCCTCCCAAAGTGCTAGGATTACAGGTGTGAGCCACCACGCCCGGCCTGAGATGGGATTTTACCATTTTGGCCAGGCTGGTCTCAAACTCCTTACCAAAAGTGATCTGCCCACCTCGGCCTCCCAAAGTGCCAGGATTACAGACTTGAGCCACCATGCCTGGCCTTTTGTGGCATTTTTAAAAATATAAGGCACAGTGGCTCCTTCCTATAATCCTAGCACTTTGGAATGCCAAGACAGGAGGATCCCTTGAACCCAGGACGTGGAGGCTGCAGTGAGCTATGATCATGCCACTGCACTTCAGTGTGGGCCACAGAGTGAGATCCCATTTCTAAAAATAAATAAATAAATAAGTTTGTATTTTGATTACCATTTGCACACATTACCCCTTCCAAAAAAAATTTATTAATACTAACAAACTATTACTATAAGCCCATATTGCCAAAATTTTTAAAAGAAATTAAGACTCAATTGGGGTTCTTAAATAAATTCATGATTATACATTAATCCCCCTAGTATTTAATGTAAGAGTATTTTAATGTTAACATTCCTTGACTTTTTAATCTGTTTGATGTGTTTATGAGTAATATATGATGGTAACTTTTGCTAACAAATATTGATATAGTTCTTTATTGCTAATTTGGGCTTTATATTCTTTCTCTAGCAAAAAATGGCCCCATTTATGATGTAGTTTGGAATTCTAGTTCCACTGAGTTTTGTGCTGTTTATGGTTTTATGCCTGCCAAAGCGACAATTTTCAACTTGAAATGTGATCCTGTATTTGACTTTGGAACTGGTCCTCGTAATGCAGCCTACTATAGCCCTCATGGACATATATTAGTATTAGCTGGATTTGGAAATCTGAGAGGACAAATGGAAGTGTGGGATGTGAAAAACTACAAACTTATTTCTAAACCAGTGGCTTCTGATTCTACATATTTTGCTTGGTGCCCGGATGGTGAGCATATTTTAACAGCTACATGTGCTCCCAGATTACGAGTTAATAATGGATACAAAATTTGGCATTATACTGGCTCTATCTTGCACAAGTATGATGTGCCATCAAATGCAGAATTATGGCAGGTTTCTTGGCAGCCATTTTTGGATGGAATATTTCCAGCAAAAACAATAACCTACCAAGCAGTTCCAAGTGAAGTACCCAATGAGGAACCTAAAGTTGCAACAGCTTATAGACCTCCAGCTTTAAGAAATAAACCAGTCACCAATTCCAAACTGGTAAGTAAAGTTTTACTACTTTTATAGAAAAAAGTTTATTTTGGGTCAGGCGCAGTAGTTCATACCTGTAATCCCAGCACTTTGGGAGGCCAAAGTGAAAAAATCACTTAAGGTCAGGAGTTCAAGACCAGCCTGGTCAACACGATGAAACCCCATCTCTACTAAAAATACAAAAATTAGCTGGACATGGTGGTGTATGCCCGTAATCCCAGCTACTTGGGAGGCTGAGGCAGGAGAATCGCTTGAACCTGGGAGGCAGAGGTTGTGAGCTGAAATTGCACCACGGCACTCCAGCCTGGGCAACATAGCAAGACTCTGTCTCAAAAAACAAAAAATAAACGTAAAAGAAAAAGGTCTGTCACAGTGTGGAGTTCTCTAGATTTTTTTTCTCATGCTCTTGTGTTACTTAGTACCAGATCACAATATGAATTATTGAGGACTTACTCCTGAAGATGATGAACAGCTCATACTATTAGGTTGACAAAGTAGTTAACTTAAAATAATTCACATTTAAATGTTCTGGGATAAGCTGGGCACAATGGCTCATGCCTGTAATCCTAGCACTTTGGGAGGCCAAGGAGGGAGGATTGCTTTGAGCCCAGTATTTCAAGACCAGCCTGGGCAACATGGTGAGTCCCATCTCTAAAAACAATAATAAAATTAAATTTTCTAGGATATGTAACTGAGTATGGCATAGCAGCCTTGTAGATCAGAGGCTCAAATTCAAATACCTGTCAGGCTAGGCCAGTAATTTAAGGCAATAGTGAGTGGGAGAGAATGGTGAATGAGAGAGTTCATACCCTTTTTTTTTTTTTCTTTGAGACAGAGTCTCCCTCTTGTCATCCAGGCTGTAGTACAGTGGCAGGATGTCAACTCACTGCAACCTCCGCCTCCTGGGTTCGAGTTGTTCTATCTCAGCTTCCTGAATAGTTGGGATTACAGGTACTTGCCACTACTCCTGGCTAATTTTTTTGTATTTTTAGTAGAGATGGGGTTTCACCATGTTGGCAGGCTGGTCTTCAACTGCTAACCTCAAGTTGTCCACCTTTCTCAGCCTCCCAAAGTGTGGAATTACAAGCATGAGCTACTGCGCCCATCATGCCCTCTTTAAAGACCACTGCAGCTACACAGCAATAGCTGATTCTTTCCATAGGAGATTTTAGGTTTAGTTTTCCAAAATGTTTGGATTTTGAGACAAAACAATTCTGAATGCTTACAGAAAATTTCTCAATTTTTAAAGCACTTCTTGGTCAAATAAAATGTATTTGTTGTCCTTTGCCTTCCTGGTGCCACTCCCCACCTCACAGAAACAAAACAACAACCAGGCAGGCATGGTGGCTCAAGCCTATAATCTCAGCACTTTGGGAGGTTGAGGTGGGCGGATCACGAGTTCAGGAATTCGAGACCAGCCTGGCCAATATGGCGAAACCCTTTCTCTACTAAAAATACAAAAATCAGCCAGGTGTGGTAGCGGGCACCTATAGTCCAGCTATTCTGGAGGCTGAGGCAGGAGAATCACTTGAACCCAGGAGGCAGAGGTTGCAGTGAGCCAAGATCGCATCTCTGCACTTCAGCCTGAGCGACAGAGACTCCGTCTCAAAAAAACAAAACAAAACAAAACAAAAAGAGCAACCCTTCCTCTTGGACTAAACAAAGTGTAGCAGTGGTCTGAAACTTCATAATTTCCATCTAAATGTTCTATTTAAACACTGTCGTTTTATTATTTAAGTAAAATTATATAAAAACATAACACAATATTTATTTATTTGTATTTATCATATATATTTAGATTAAAAAAGAAAGTATAGACTTCAGATTTGTCCTGTTTGGAATTTTCCTTACCTCAGATAAAAACAGAAGTAACTCCAGCCCATCCTCCTTTCTGAATCTGTGCAAGATGGCCCAATTCTTTGATCTGTAAAACTAGTAGGTTTATTTTGGCGAGAGGAATAAATTGATACAGAAACCAATACTTTGAAAATGGTGATGAAATTAAGTAAGAACTTAAAATCAAGATTTTTTTTTTTTTTTTTTTTTTTTTTTGGAATAGAGTCTGACTCTGTCACCCAGGCTGGAGTGCAGTGGCACGATCTCAGCTCTCTGCAACCTCCGCCTTCCGGGTTCAAGCGATCCTGCATCAGCCTTTTGAGTAACTGGGATTACAGGTGCCTGCCACCATGCCCAGTTAATTTTTGTATTTTTTAGTAGAGATGGGGTTTCACCATGTTGACTAGGCTGGTCTGGAACTCCTGACCTCAGGTGATCACCTGCCTTAGCCTCCGAAAACGCTGGAATTACAGGCATGAGCCACCGCACCCAGCCAGGATTTTTTTTAACATTTAAGATTTCCACTAAATTTTTGCTTTTTTATGTGCCATAATGATTGTGTGGTCCTGTCAAATCATTTTTAGTTGAAGTAGCTATATGCCTGGTAATTAGAAATTTTTGTGTGTATCCAATTCCAGAAACTAGCTAAATTACAAAGAAAACACTGTCAAGAAATTACTAGAAACAAAGACTGTGTAGTAGATAACTTTACAAAGGAGGAGGGTTACACAGCAGTAGGGGAAAAAAGGCAGGGTTCGTCCACCACAGAAAAAAATTTTTTATGAGTAAACATTTATATATAAATTATACTTAAAGAATATTTATTAGCTTTCCAAAAAACCTTTGCCTTTTAAAATGTGTTTGTTGGCCAGGCGCGGGGGCTTACACCTGTAATCCCAGTACTTTGGGAGATCGAGGTAGGTAGATCGCCTGAGCCCAGGAATTTGAGACCAGCCTGGGCAACATGACAAGGCCCCGTCACTACTAAAGATACAAAAAAAAAAAAAAAAAAAAATAGCTGGGCATGGCGGTGTCTGCCTGTGGTCCCAGCTACTCAAGAGGCTGAGGTGGGAAAATCTCTTGAGCTCAGGAAGAGGAGGTTGCAGTAAGCTGAGAAAAATACAATGTGTTCATCAAAAACAGTCCCATAATAATTGATATAACTTAATAAAGTTTATTGATAAGAATGAAAGTACACATAATGAGCACATAGTACCAAAACCAGAAAAAAAATCATGATCTATAGTAGTTGTGTGGATTTTTTTGTCTGAAGGGAAAGCGCTATCAGGGGCTACATGATGCTCCTAAGTGTGGAAGAGACTTGTAACTTACCTTTTCTTCTTGCATCATTTTAAATCAAAGTTCTCCTGAGCAGAAGCTTTACAGCCAAAACAAACTACCGAAGAGCCCACTATTGAAAGAGTTTTCATATTATGTATAAAACAAATGTTCAGCAAATATTGTATAGCTTAAGTAGCATTTTATGCAGTTTGGATTAAAATGAAATAAAAGACCCTTGTACTCCAGATTTGTCTGCTGTCTACAAATGCGGGTTCTCTTAATACTCAGTCTGTTTCAATTAGACTGTGAACATACCCAGAACTCTGATGACCTGAAATAGTTAGTGCATTTGCTAAGATAAGGTCGCTTTATAGTTTCTTATTTATTACTCCGCATCTTAAGTGTTTGAGTCCTGCTCGTTTCCATATAGGACTTAGAAGTAAATGCAGATCTGAGACCTAGTACTCAAGAAACTTCATGGAGAGCTGATACTTTTGATGTGCTGAGTTATGATAAGAGTCTAAGAGACAGTTAACATTAAAATAATAGCAGTAAAGTTAGAAATCAGTAAGTACATGAATCTGATAGGGACTTGTAGTGCCATCACCCATACTGTATGTTGTCTAAAACTACTCTGGCGATACATTGAACCTATAATTCACTATCTTTTCTATTGTGGATTATGATTGTTACATGGTTATATAAATATCTGGTGATGGAACTGATTGTTTTCATTGTGTAATCTGAAAAGCCATGTAATTTTTTTGCCCTCTTTATTATGTCAATCCCAGATTTATAGTTACCTAGTTACTTCTATTCATGTATTATAATCTATTCTTGTTTTTTCATTTGCTTTTATTTTTAATCTTCTAATTTCTGATTTTACAAGTAAAAATCTAGCAAGTAATTCTTTGTGTGAAGAAAATAAGCGAAGCAACTGAGTTTCTGTTGACAGTAGTCAGAATCAAAAAGACCTCAGAAAAAGCTGTTGTTGATATCTAGTCTCATAAGAATCATGTGTCTGTAGTAGTGCTAAGAAAAATTCTGTTGTTTGAACAAAACTAAATTTTGCCAGCTCTGATATGATTGAAAGATATAGCAACTAATAGGAAGACCCTAATTAAATCTATCCTAACAGTGGAGTGTGCCATTACTAATTAGTTTTGAAATAATCTTTGCTAATGATCTTAAAATTGATAAAATAAGCTTATCGTATATTAGCAGAAGTATATAATTTGTTGTATGTGTTTACAACATGGACTTCATTTCAAAATTATTTTACATTTTCCATAGCATGAAGAGGAACCACCTCAGAATATGAAACCACAATCAGGAAATGATAAGCCGTTATCAAAAACAGCTCTTAAAAATCAAAGGAAGCATGAAGCTAAGAAAGCTGCAAAGCAGGTATTTGGGGACACTAATCTCCTCAGAACAAAACAAACACAAAGTCAGTTACGAACAGGCGTGGTGGCTTATGCCTGTAATCTCAGCACTTTGGGAGGCGGAGGCAAGTGGATCACTTTAGGCCAGGGAGTTCAAAACCAACCTGGCCAAATGGTGAAACCCTGTCTCTACTAAAAATCCAAAAATTAGCTGGGCTTCTAATCTCAGCTACTTGGGAGGCTGAGGCAGGAGAATTGCTTGAACCTGTGAGGTGGAGGTTACAGTGAGCCTTGATCATGTCACTGCACTCCAGCCTTTCAGTCTGGGAGACAGAGTGAGACTCCATTTCCAAAAAAAAAGACAGTTAAGTTAGCTTTAAGCCTTCAAATTTAAAGAATTGTGGTCCTAAATACTTGACTGTGGGCCAGGTATGGTGACTCATCCCTGTATCCCAACACTTTGAGAGGCCAACGTGGGAGAATTGGGCTTGAGCCCAGGAGTTTGAGACCAGCCTGGACAACATAATGAGAGCCCTGTCTCTAAAAAAATTTTTTGCTAAGCATGATGGCGTGTACCCCGTAGTCCCAACTACTTGGGAAGCTGAGATGGTAGGATCACTTGAGCTTGGAAGGTTGAGGCTGCAGTGAGCCATGACTGTACCACTCCAGATTGAGTGACAGAGTGAGACCATGCCTCAAAAAAAAGGAAAAAAGCACAAAAACCCTTGGCTGTTATATAAAATGTAGTTGAAGTTAGACTTAAATAGGCAGAATATCTTTCTTTTGTGTTTGCTTATGAATTTCTAAGTAATCCTGTCTGTATGATGGGTGGCAAAATAAACTGGACCTGACATTATAACCTGAGACTAATGGTATTATATAGCATGTTACTTGCTGTAGACTCTTGGTGGCACTTGTGTGAGGTGGTGCAGTTTGCTTTCCTTGAAGCATGTGTTTATAAGAGAAGCTGGAAATTACATGACTAGAAAGCCATTTGGGCACTCAGTATTATAGCACTATATGAAATTATTTAACTGGGAATCGAAATACCAGAAGTACCCAAATAATGGAATATTTCCAATTTTTTTTTATTATGTAGTTGAAAAGCCACACCAGTGTAAATAATTGAAAAATTGTGATCAACTGGGCTGGGGATGTCTAGTTAGTGAAGTTCTGGTGATCACATTTTTGCAATTCAGGCAGAGTACATGTCATAATAATCCATTCAGGCTGCTACCTTAGACTAAGTAATTTATAAACACAGATTTATGGCTCACAATTCTGGAAACTGGGGTACTGGCAGACTCGGTATCTGGTGAGGATCCATTCTTCATACATGGCACCTTCTTTTTGTGTATCCTCACATAATGGAAGGGGCAGTGGAGCTTATAAAGCTATTTGGTGAGGGTGGAATCCTCATGACTCAATTGCTTTCCAAAGGCCCCACCTCCTAACACTATCACATTGGGTATTAGGTCTCAAACTGTGAATTTGGGGGAATCAGCAATATGTCAGACCAGAGCAGTGGGGTAGGGTTTTTGTTTTATGTTTCTATTTTTGTTTTTTGAGACACTTTCTTTCTTACTCTGTTAACCAGGCCGCAGTGCAGAGGCATGATGATGGCTCACTGCAGCCCCAAACCCCTGAGCTCAAGTAATCCTGCCTCAGCTTCCCAAGTAACTAAGACTATACATGTGTACCACCATTCCTGACTAATTTTTTTATTTTTGTAAAGACACGTTCTCACTATGTTTTTCAGGTTGGCAGGGGGTGGGTTTTATTTGGCTTTGTTTTGGTTTGGGTTTTTTTGAGACTGAGTTTTGTCATGTTGCCCAAGCTAGTTTCAAACTCCTGAGCTCAAGCAATCCTTCCACCTCAGCCTCTCAAAGTGCTGGAATTACAGACGTGAGCCACTGTGCCTGTTCTGGAAAGGGCAGATTTTTAATAGCTGAGTGCTATATCACCAATACAATCTTGCTGATAATTCTTGAATTTTGACAGGTCTAGGATGGTTATGTGTTTTGGGAGGCAGGTACTATTTTAAGGTGTAGAATTGTGTTATGCAACCATATTCTACTAAAATCTGGACTTTTAGAAAAACCATTCTGCTCATTTGTAGTTAATATATTTCATCCCCAGAAGTATCTTTTAATTTAAAGTCAGCTTTACGTTATTCCAGGTAAAATGATCTATTTCATGCGTTAAGCAAGTCTTGTCCTTTTATCAGTACAGGTAGGGACCTCTGCTGGCCATTAGTAGTATCCTTACAACTCGATAGGTTAGATGCCTTCTGAGTTTTAGGGCCTCTCTGAAACCCACTCAACTTAGAATTCTATTTTTATAAGCAAGGTGTCTTCCACTTTATCAAAAGATATTTTTAATATGACCATCGGTGATACTGAACTAAGATTCCTTTATAATTATTATATAAATAATATCATATAATTACATGTGATTATAATTAATAATAATTATAACTTAAGCTAATAATATACTGAATTATAATTATATAATATGCAAATTGTATTTATATATTTTATATTAATATTTTATGATTATGTCAATTTAATATAATAATTATTATAAATAATGGTTATTTATAACTCTGAGTTATATAACTGTCAGTTTTTTTAAAAAGCCAGTACAATCATCAAGCACACCTATACACGTTGTTTACTAAAGATGATACCAAAGGTGATACCGGTAATCCCTCATCATGGAGTTGCTTTTTGAGTTGTTTTTCCAGTAATAGCAAAGGGTTTTTAACTTGCAGGATAATCTATTCAGTATGTATTTTGGGGACAACTGGCTAGAGTTAGTAAAAGTTATGGCTGGGTGATGGAACAAAGCTAAATGGCCCTTGACAGAGTCTCACCTTATCCAAGCCTTCTTAGTCCTGACTGTGAAGTAAGTAGCCAGAGATAGAGCAGTCAGATGTATATAATCTAACTAGTATTTTTATAAACTGGTGATAATTTTATAAGTGTATTGACTTTGCCAAAAAAGAGTTGAAACATGAGAATTTAATCTTGTTATATATACGTCCTTTCTAGAGAATGGCTAGAATTTAAGTGTAATAATGCAAACATTGCAACTTGTTCTTGGTTAGATTTGTGGGGAAAAATAAATTTCACATTTCACTTAATTTTAATGGTTTTTCACATGTATAACATTTAACCTTTCTTCCTAGAAAAGTTATATTCTTGGCTCATTACAAACAACTAAAATTTTATATTTTTAAAATCTGATATAAAAAGTGAATTTTGATAGGCAGAATATCCCCTCTTCTTTTATTCACTCTTCTACTTTAACTTTATATTATGAAAAATATAAAACTGCCTATTACCAGAACTTATAGGCTCCTTAAGAGGAGAGACTGAATATTTTCTTTCATATACTCAAAGTGCCCAGTAATTTGTTATCATGGAGAAGGTAAGGAATTGTTTATTAAATTAAAGTGTACAAAAAAGTGCAACCAACATGACTTTGAAAAGAAAAATTGACTCCAATTCTGTATTTTCTATAAACTTTTAGGCAGACTTTTTTAGAGTTGAATATCTAGAAGTGATACCCTATTCTGTGTTCCCTGAGAATGCTTTAAAAGTTCAGAGTATCTTACTCAGAACTCTGAGTAAAAGGTTATGGAGACCTGGGGCATTACATATATTCCACTGGAAATTCTATAAGAAGTAGAAACCTTTTCTTGGAGCCAATAAATAAATACATAAATAACTCTTGTCATAATTATAAAGGAAAAGTCATTCCTTTACTTTTTAATTTATTTAACCTGTGCAGCAAACCAGTATTATCCTAGGGGCTCAGTTCTAATGGAGAATGGTGGAATATGGTGTTACCGTAGGGAAAAATACTGGGCATTATGGGAGCCTGGGAAAGGTGCAACTACCCAATCTTAGAATGGGGAAATTTTCCAGGAGACTTAAAGGATAAGTAGGGTTCAGCCAGTGACTTGTAGGGGAAGGTGTTCTAGACACGAGGAACAATATATAGTAGTCTCCCTTTATCCTGGAGGGGCAGAGATGTGCCTGAAACCACAGTTAATACAGAACCCTATAGAAACTGTGTTTTTCCTTTACATACTTAGCTATGATAAAGTTTACTTTATAGATTAGGCACAGTAAGAGATTAACAGTAACTCATAAGAAAATAGAACAATTATAACAATATACTGTAATAAAATATATGGGAATATGATCTCTCAAAATATCTAATTGTATTGTATTCATCCTTTTTTTTTTTTTTAAGACAGGGTTTCACCATGTTGGTCAGGCTGGTTTTAAACTCCCGACCTCAGGTGATCCACCCGCCTTGGCCACCAAAGGGCTTGGATTACAGGCATGAGCCACCGCGCCCGGCCTGTATTTACCCTTTTTGTGAGGATATGAGATGGTACAGTGCCTGTGTGGTGAGATGAATGACCATGACTGTAACTTGCAGTTTGAGGTGCAACTGTGAAACTAGCACTAATTTCTTTTTTCTTCTTCCCAAATTCATGGATAGGTTTATTCTTACTGTAGATCTTAGCAAATCAATGTATAATATTTTTTATTCCATATTAAGAACTTTCACCTTTTCACTTAATGGAAACACTTTACGGCTTCTCTTTGGCACATCCAAATTGCCAGCATCACTACTCTGTGCTTTGGGGCCATTATTAAGTAAAATAAGGGTTACTTGAACACAAGCACTGTTGATACTATGATAGTCAATCTGATAACCAAGACAGCTACTAGTGAAAAATAGGTGGGGACTGAATACACTGTGGATACGCTGGATAAAAAATGATTCTCACCCTTGGCAGGATGCTGAGAGATTTCATCACACAGCTTAAAACTAATGAATTGTATACTTCTGGCATTTTCCATGTAATATTTTTGGGCTGCAGTTGACACTCAGTTAACTGAAACCATAGAAAGTGAAAGCATGGTTAAGGGAGACTGCTGTACACAAAGGCCCGGGGCAAAAGTATACAGCACCTTAGCGGAAATAAAAGTGATTCAGAATTGCGGTTCCTTCAGTGAGGAGGGACAAGAAAAGTTACCAGAGGTCTGATCATACTGGAAGCAACATAGCATCCCTTTAAGGGGAAAAAAGTTTTGTGGTTCTTTGTTGCAGAACTGAATTGATCTGATTATAAATTAGTATCTGTAGGATTCTTACTCTTGTAGCATAATCCATTACATGTACTTGATCATACATATTCTTCATAGTTTTGGAGAGAGCCTTGTGAGAGTGAAACTTTAAACACATTAAATAGAAAAGCCCTCTCATATGTTCAAACCATCCATCTATCCATCTGCTGGCACATCTCAGAATATCCAAAAGTTTGGAGTGCTTGTTAGCTGGTACAGAAACCTCCTAGTTTACTCTGATAAGGTCATTTTATTTCTAATATGGGAGTATGTAGCATACTTCATGAGACCTTTAATTCCGATTCTTTATATAAAATGTAGGTAAAATCATGTAGTTTCTGTATTTTATAGACCAAAGCTGTGATGGTTTAAATATTGTAATGTTTTTGGTTTTCAAAATTGAATTTTAAAAAATATTTCCTGCAGGAAGCAAGAAGTGATAAGAGTCCAGATTTGGCACCTACTCCTGCCCCACAGAGCACACCAAGAAACACTATCTCTCAGTCAGTTTCTGGGGATCCTGAGATAGACAAAAAAATCAAGAACCTAAAGAAGGTGAGAGACTTAAAAACAGATGTGCATATTGCAAGGCATAAATTAAACTTACATAAATAAGGTAGTACTTAGATGCCTAAAGACAGGTATCTAAGAAGTTTATATTAGCAGTTCTCATTGTTGCTTTCTCGCTATGAAGTACTGTCACTTAGTAATGGTACTGATTTTAGTTTTGTCACAAATGTCTGAAGGCTCTTAGTAATTTACTGATTTTTGGAGTAATAAAAATCAATATGCATTAACATAAAAATATACTGAAAACTTTATTTTTTCTGAGATGGAGTCTCACACTGTCACCCAAGCTGGAGTCTCACTCTGTCACCCAAGCTGGAATTCAGTGGCACAACCTCGGCTCACTCCAACTTCTGCCTCCTATGTTCAAGTGATTCTCCTGCCTCAGACTCCTGAGTAGCTGAGTAGCGTGCGCCACCACACCCGGCTAATTTTTGTATTTTTAGTAGAGACAGAGTTTTACCATGTTGGCCCAGCTGGTCTCTAACTCCTGACCTCAGGTATTCACCTGCCTCAGCCTCCCAAAGTGCTGGGATTACAGGCATAATCAGTATTTCATTAGATACCTGTGAGATAAGTAGGACCAGATATTTATCCTAGTTTTGAAGATGAACAGACGGAGACAATATCAGACTTGTGATATTGCAGCCAGTGTGTTGGGGTGGCCCTGGGGATAAAACAAGGTCTCTAGAGTCCTTCACAGCTGCATTATGAGATTTCTCTTTCATTCATTTTTTATTGGGCAGGATTTTGGACCAAAAATCTTTCAGAATGCTCTCACTGAGATTTCTCTCAAAGCCAGAAACATCACCCAGGTCCAGTGGGGCATTGAAATGTGCCATTACTGATACATTTACATATACACATACATATATGAGAATATTAATTAAAAGCCTGAGAAAAATATTTTGCCAAATCTCATGTTTTTAACATTTACAATTTTGCATTTAACTTTAAAAATAGTTTTATCGTAGCATTTTAACAGACCATTTTTGATACAAATGTAAGATAATTAATCTCCTTATTTGAGTTTCACATTCTTAATAAGGAAATTTGCATTTGAAGTGACTTCCTTCCTCTTGACTCATATTTGATATTTGCAGAAATTGAAAGCAATCGAACAACTGAAAGAACAAGCAGCAACTGGAAAACAGCTAGAAAAAAATCAGGTACTTTCTGCATTTTCCATTTAGGCTTGTGACCACCACCCTTCCCCCATTTATTATAAACAAGTATCTAGTCAGGTAAAAGAGCACATAGATTTTGAAAACTTACTTTGAAAACCGTATGCCATATTCTTTTTAATGTTTTTATTTTTAAATAGCTTTACTCTTAAATAGAGGAGATATGGTATTGATCATGGGAATGAAAGAGTCAATGTTCTTAAGAGGCAAACTATGCTGTTACTGATGAAAATAATAGCAATTTGTTATATTAGACAAATAGAAGATTCTCTTCCTTTCCATATCTCAAGTTGTACTGCCCTGTTTACCTTTTCCCTCCTCCTTTCCTCAACATTTTTAACCCCAAATATAGAATTGAAAATTTATTGGGCACAGAGGGATGCAATAAGACAGTGTCTGTTCTTTTTTACCCTCGATTCATACCAGATAACAAATTAGAATTTGTGTTTAACCTGCATTTTAAAATTTGTGTTTACTAGTGAACATGATAAATTGTCAGAAATGTCATGTATCTGTATTATTTTTGTTACATATCCAGTACTTGTTTCATAATAACTTCATTGTTTTAAACTTTTCTAGTTGGAGAAAATTCAAAAAGAAACAGCCCTTCTCCAGGAGCTGGAAGATTTGGAACTCGGTATTTAAAGATTGACAGAAAGCAAGTTGATGACCAGAAATCAGTGCAAACACATCTTCTGTTAAACCCATTGGTGTACACAGAATATTCCTGTGCTCACACTTAATGTCAATCTCTAATTTTAACCATTTATCCAAGATTTTCCAAAGTGTAAAATTATTTAATAGTCCATTAAATTGATATTTATATCTTACATCCTATATCATGTCAATATGTGATACAGAAAAGAGATACATGAATTTTTTAGCTAAGCTTGACAGATTGAAAGACAAATGTCATTTTTTTTTTGTAGAGGGTGACATATACCATATAAATGAATAGGTACATTTTAAATTTAATCACTTTGCTTTTAAGTTCCTTAGTTCAGATGTCCTTTTTAAATCTATAAGACATGTGTAAAGCTACTTAATTCTCACAAGACTCTGTGAAGTAATTCTTATAATCTCTATTTTATAAATAAAGAAACTAAGGCCATTAAAATTAAGAAGTTTGCCAGTGTGTCAAAGCTAGGAAATGGGATTTGAACCTAGACTGTCTAATGCCAGAGCCTATGCTTTAGGTTACTATGATACACTACTCCTGTATCCTCAGGTAATGTATCCTGTAATAATAGTAAGCACCCTGCTTAGTTTTCATGGATATTGCCAAATTGCCCTACCTCAAGCTTTATACTTGCACCATTTAAAGTTTTCTACAGTGTTGTCAATATCAGAAGTGATAAGGCTTTCAAATGTCCACCACATTGATAAAGGGGAAATGATAGTTCATTACTGTTATATACATTTATTTTTATTAGGAATGTGTTATATACTTTTTCCTCTGATGGTTGTATTTCTTTAGTGAATTGATTTTTCTTTTTCTTTGCCCATTTATCTGTTTGGATGTTTGACTTTCTTCCTAATTTGTAAGAGTATCCTATGTAGTAACATAAAATCATTTTTTAAAAAATTTTGAAGTATACACCCAGGAATTTTTTTTTTTTTAGAATTCAAACAATACAAAGGCATGCAATGGAAAGTAAGTCTGTTCCACTGCCACATTTTCCAATTTTTTGTGTATCTTTCTAATGATAGATACCATATGGGTATTCAAGTATACATATACATACACTTAAAAAAGATGGCATATACTCACTGTTCTGTTTGAGTTTTTTTGTTGTTTTTTGTTTTTAGAGACAGGGTCTCACTTTGTCTTCCAGGCAGAAATGCGGCCTTGAACTTTTGGACTCAAGTGATCCTTCACCTCAGCCTCCTGAGTATCTGACACTACAGGCTTACATCACCATGCCCAGCTTATACTCACCATAGTGATTCTGTACTCCCTTAAAATATTTTGGGGGCTGGGTGTGGTGGCTCACACCTGTAATCCCAGCACTTTGGGAGGCTGAGGTGGGCAGATCACCTGAGGTCAGGAGTTCAAGACCAGCCTGACCAACATGGTGAAACCCCATCTCTACTAAAAATACAAAATTGCCGGACATGGTGGCACATGCCTGTAATCCCAGCTACTTGAGAGACCGAGGCAGGAGAATTGCTTGAACCCAACACGGGGAGGTTTCAGTGAGCTGAGATCACACCACTGCACTCCAGCATAAGCAACAAGAGCGAAACTCTGTCTCAAAAAAATATATATATATTTTTTTGGCTCTCCTTCTATATCAGTACCTCTCTCCCTCTCTCTCCATCTCTTTCTCTCTCTCTACGTAACAATACATTGGGTGAAAGTAAGAGGATTAACTAGCTTCACACTGATGTATGTTAATGTTACGAAAGCCACTGAAATGGCTAGGTGCAGTGGCTCATGCCTGTAATTCCAGCACTTTGGGAAACCGAAGCCCAGGAGTTCAAGACCAGCTTGGGCAACATGGCAAAACCCCATCTCTACTAAAAATACAAAAATTAGCTGGTCATGGTGGTGGGCCCCTATAATCCCAGCTACTCAGGAGGCTGAGGCAAGAGAAGCACTTCAACCTGGGAGGCAGAGGTTGCAGTGAGCTGAGATCATGCCACTGTACTCCAGCCTGGGTGACAGAGCAAGACCATGTCCCAAAAAAACAAAAAACGAGCATTGATAAAAAAATATGAGAGATAGGGCTGGGTGCAGTGGCTCACACCTGTAATCCCAGCACTTTGGAGGGGCTAAGGCAGGCAGATGGCTTGAGCTCAAGAGTTTGAGACCGGCCAGGACAACATGGCAAAACCTTGTTTCTACCAAAAATACAAAAAATGAGTTGGGCATGGTGGCACATGCCTATGGTCCCAGCTACTGGGGATGTTGAGGTGGGAGGATCACCCAGAAGGCAGAAGTTGCAGTGAGCCCAGGTGGCACCACTGCACTCCAGCCTGGCTGACAGAGTGAGACCCCATCTCAAAAAAAAGGGGAAAGTGGGGTAGAGACATTACTCTCCTCACCAGTGTTTCTAATTGTTCTTATCTCTTGATCATGTGGGAGAATTACACTTCCCCATCTCCTTGAAATTAGGTATGACTAAGTGACTTGCTTCAGCTAATGAAATGTTAGGGGAAAGTGAGATGAGTTGTTGCTGCACAAAATCATTTACAAGCCAGTACATGAGTCTATTCCTCCTCCCCTGCTGTGGTAGACCCTGAGGCCTAGGGTTGCCATGGCAGAGAAGGAGGGTAAGCGAAATCCCCCTTTTGACTCGGTTTGGACTTGTAGCATGAGTGAGAAATAGACTTGTTTTTTAAACCATTGAGATTGTGGAGATGCTTTTTATCTTCAGGATAACTTAGGCCAGTGATTCCCAACTTCTGTTGCACATTAAAATCACTTGGGGAACTTTTACAATTCCTAATGCCCAAGTTCCCTTTTATACCAATTATATAAGAATATCTAGTGGTAGAAGTCAGGTATCAGTATTTTTCAGAGATTTCCCAGGCTATTCCAATGTGTTAACAAAGTTTGAGAAACAGACCTAGCCTATGGTATTCAGTTTCCTACAGTATTCGTACATTCCTGAAAATGTGTAAGAGTAAAGTGATCTTTTTTCTGTTGTAGAATATATTCATCCCTAGGAAGCTTAAAATATAAATATTTTACAGCTCACTTTATGGACATACTATTCAGTATATTGATAATATTTCATATGATTTTATTCTTTGTTTATATTTTAATACAATCCTGTGGGTATGTGGTGCTAATATTCTCCTCTTTTGGCACACTTAATTCCATCTTTTCTCAGAATTAAGTTTATAAGACTAAGGTTTTTATTCTAAGTATTATCACTTTTTTCATTGTCGATTCATTTGGGTGAAATAATGAGATATAGGCCAGGAACAGTGGCTCACGCCTGTAATCCCAGCACTTTGCGAGGCTGAGGCGGGCAGATCACAAGGTCAAGAGATGGAGACCATCCTGGCCAACATGGTGAAACCCTGTCTCTACTAAAATACAAAAATTAGCTGGGCATGGTGGTGATCGCCTGTAGTCCCAGCTACTTGGGAGGGTGAGGCAGGAGAATTGCTTGAACCCAGGAGGCGGAGGTTGCAGTGAGCTGAGATCACGCCACTGTACTCTAGCCTGGCGCCTAGCAACAGAGCGAGACTCTGTCTCAAAAATAATAAAAATAAAAATAGATGAGATATAAATAGATTATTGCACACATGCTGGTGAGTAGACCAAAAAGGCAACATATATTGGTAGTCAGGGAGCACCATGTGATTGCTTAAAATGTTTCATTTATTTATCCATTCGGGTACTTAAGTCTGAAATTAGCATGACAAAGGTGAGTTGGGGCCCAGGTGCAGTGGCTCACACCTGTTAACTCCGCACTTTGGAAGGCTGAGGTGAGAGGATCACTTGATCCCAGCAGTTGGAGACCAGACTGGACAACATAGTGAGACCCTGTCTCCACAAAAGAAAATTAAAAATAAATAGGTGAATTGGGTGTGTTATGGACTGAATGTTTGTATCCTCCCAAAATTCATATGTTTGAAGCCGAACCCCCCGACTACGATGATATTGGAGGTGGGTCCTTTGGGAGGTGATTAGGGTTAGATAAGGTCATGATCCCTCATCCTCTCTCTCTAGATTGTGTGTGTGTGTGTGTGTGTGTGTGTGTGTGTCTGGAAAACCCTGACTAATATAGATAACTAATGTATGGACAGGAAGTTAGATAGACTGTGCCAGCCTAAAATGCCTATGTGGAAGCCCTAACCTCCAACGTGATAGTATTTGGAGATGGGCCTTTTAGAAGGTAAGTGTGTTTAAATGAAGTGAAGAGGTTGGGGCCCTCGTGATGGGATTAGTGCCCTCACACTAAAAGACACCAAGGAGCTTGTTATGTCTCTTTCTGCCATGTGAAGACATGATAAGAAAGTAGCCAGCTGTACGTCAGAAAGAGTCCTCACCAGAACCTAACCATGCTGGTGATATCCTCATCTCAGACTTCTAACCCCCAGAACTGTGAGAAAAAAAAGTTCCTTTGTTGAAACCATCTAGTCTGATGTTTTGTTATGGCAGCCTGAGCAGACCAATATGGAATGTATAAATTTCAGTTTGTTTAAAAGTTAAGGACAACTAAAGAATCAGGGAAGACTTAATGGGAAAAACTAAGATTTAACTTGTATTGGATGCTCTAAATAGAAAAACAGTTTGCTTTTCATTTAAGGTTTAATGTGCATATCATGGTTGGCAGCTAAATATCGGAAGATCCAAGTCCAGAATAATTTGGACTTCCCCCATTTAAACAGTGGCATTATGCCATGTTGCTGAGGCTGGTCTCAAACTTCTTAGCTCAAACAATCTGCCCACCTTGGCCTCCCAAAGTGCTGGGGTTACAGACATGAACCACTGCAGCAAGCCTACATTTTTAAATAGTTGGAAAATCAAAAGATTGATGACATGTGAAAATGGTATAAAACAATGTGAAATCCATTGTCCATAAGTAAAGTTTTCTTTGAACACAGCCATGCTCATTAACTTATTTTCCATGGCTGCTTTCATGCTGCAACTGCAGAGCTGAATATTTGCAACAGATCATGTTTTTGCAAGGCCTAAAACATTTACTCTCTGGCATTTTACAGAAAAATATTATTAACTCCTTCTGTAGAAGAATACAAAATAACATGGAAATAACCATATAATTATATTGCTTCTTGTGTTCTCCACTATATAAACTCCTAGAAGTGGAATTCTTGAGTCACATCATAATTACAAAATTTAGGCTAGACAGTAATTTAGGCTCATGCCTGTAATCCCAGCACTTTGGAAGACTGAGGCCGGAGGATCGCTTGAGCCCAGGAGATTGAGGTGGCAGTGAGCCATGATCATGCCACTACACTCCAGCCTGGGTGACAGAGAAAGACCCTGCCTCCAAAACAACAACACAGTGTAAATACTTTTTGTTATTACTGTTATCATTGTCATTCTTTTACTTGCAGATTTTCTCCTTCACTATGTTTGGGGGTTTTTTTACTCAATTTATTTTCACATTTTGTACTGTTATTCCTCTGAGACTGTTGTTTTTATTTAGTGGGAGCATTATTAAGTTTCTTAAGTGAATCAGATACGACTCCGAAATTGACATTTAACATCTAATTTTGAGACAGAATCTTGCTCTGTCACCCAGGCTGGAGTGCAGTGGCTCCATCTCGGCTCACTGCAACCTCTGCCTCCTGGGCTCAAGTGATTCTCGTGCCTCCGCCTGAGTAGCTGAGATTACAGGCACACACCACCACACCCAGCTAATTTTTGTATTTTTATTTTTATTTTTATTTTTTTTGGAGATTTTAGAAAAAGAGAGAAAAGGAGAAAGAAACAGCAAAAGAAAGAAAGAAAAAAGAATGAGAGAAAGAAAGAGGAAGAGAAAGAGGGAGAGAGAATGAGATTCTTGTTTTATTGCCCAGGCTAGAATACAGTCTAAAAATGGGTATTAAAAACCTCTTTTATGCCAATAATTGTGTTTAACAATGGAGACAGGAAGGAAT
>CAUYQU010023097.1:0-29979 GCA_963574635.1 Cheracebus regulus
CACCGAGAAGCGCCGCGCCGGCCAAAAGAGTCGCGCTGGCGCCCCGGGTGGCTCCTTCGCCGGGAATCTCCCAGTCTGTGGGCATCAAAAATTCGTCTGCAATTTCGGCATCCACTCGCTCTCTGTGCTTTCACTGGGAGCTACAATCCCGATCTTCTGCTACGTGGCCATCTTGGATCTCTCTCCCTATTATTATTTTTGAGACAGCATCTCACTCAGTCACCCAGGCTGGAGTGCAGTGGGACGATCTTGGCTCACTGCAACCCCCACTTCCTGAGTTCAAGTGATTCTCCTGCCTCAGTTTCCCAAGTATCTGGGGTTACAGGGGTGCACTACCATGCCAGGTATTTTTTGTGTTTTTTATAGAGATAGATTTTCATCCTGTTGGCCAGGCTGGTCTCGAACTCCTGACCTCAAGTGATCCACCCACTTCGGCCTTCCAAAGTGCTGAGAATACAAAGGTGTGAGCCACCGTGCCCGCCCTCACTTATTATTTATTGTTATTACTCAATATGATACATTCCCCATGTTGCTTGATAGATTTTACATTCATCATTTTAATCATTAAATAATAGTTCACTCCCTTCTATAAGAACCCATTTAATATGTGGTGGTGGTGAGATTTCAGTTAATGTAACAAATGCAGCTGGAGTGCTGGACACATAGTAAGAGTCAAAAATGTTGACATTATTCCAATTTTATCCCCAAACCAGTTTATGAGGTTGGCATTGTAATTACACCCATTTTATAGATTAGAAAACAAAGGTGTAGTAAGGTTAGTTAGGCTGTCCTAGGTCACACAGCTAGTTAAGGAGGAAAGCCCAAGAAACTGATGAATGAACAATTTCTGAATTCCTGCATCTTCCAGCCAGCCAACAGCCCACCTTAGGGCAGTGATACTTATGATACAAAGAACCCAGCCTTTGATGTGCTAATCCCATTTGTTTGTATGGAGATCATAGGAGGACACCTGGATTGATTTACGTAGTTCCTGACTCCAAAAGCCCCTATCAGGCCTCCTGAGATTAGATAGATTTGCTATTTAAATTGTATTGTTTGATTTCTTGCTCCCCAAAGACAAGACTTTCCTGCTCACCCTAATTATATGACCTCAGGCAGTTCACTTAACCTTTCAGCTTGAATTGCAGTTTCTTTATCTCTAAGATGCTACTCTATTCCCAGAGGGGTTGCAGGGACACTAACTGGATGAAATGTATCCAACCCTGGATGTCTCCTTTTCCTTTCAAGTCCAAATTCACCTCCTTGAAACTCCATTCTGACCTCCTTTCTCTTTCTCCCTCTCCTAACCTATAATGGCCACTCACAATCTCCAGCTGGGAGTCCACTTTCCTCACCTCTAAAATGAGATTATAGTCGGAAGTTTTGGTGAGGATGAAGTGATAAAATATATTTAAAGCGCAGTGTGTCCCATGTAGATTTTTGTTGTTGCTGTTTGTTTGTGTGTGTTTTTTGAGATGAAGTCTTGCTCTGTAGCCCAGGCTGGAGTACAGTAGCATGGTCTTGGCTCACTGAGACCACCACCTCCCAGGTTCAAGCAATTCTCCTGCCTCAGCCTCCAGAGTAGCTGGGATTACAGGTGTGTGCCACCATACCCAGCTGATTTTTGTGTTTTTAGTGGAGATGGGGTTTCACCATGTTGGCTAGGCTGGTCTTGAACTCATGACCTCAGGTGATTTACCTGCCTCAGCCTTCCAAAGTGCTGGGATTACAGGCATGAGCCACTGCACCCGGCCAAGTCGTACATAGTTTCTACACATAGTCTCTACACATTTTGTCATTGTTAGAGAGTAAGTGACATGTCCAACTAGAGGGCTAGCATTATCAGCCTGGTAGGATTTACAGTCTGACAGCTCTCTCTCCTCATTGCCATTTTTTTTTTTTTTTTGAGTTGAAGTCTCACTCTGTCGCCAAGGCTGGAGTGCAATGGATTTTGGCTCATCGCAATCTGCACCTCCCTGGTTCAAAGGATTCTCCTGCCTCAGCCCCCTGAGTAGCTGGGATTACAGGCGCCCGCCACCATGCCCAGCTAACTTTTTTGTAGTTTTAGTAGAGACAAGGTTTAACCACATTGATCAGGCTGGTCTCGAACTCTTGACCTCAAGTAATCCACACCCCTCAGCCTCCCAAAGTGCTGGGATTACAGGAGTGAACCACCGAGCCCAGCCTCCCTTTGCTAATTTCCAAAACACTTCTGACCCACCCAACAATGATTACCTCTAGTTTCACCTAGGATTGGGAAGAGCTTTCTCTTCAAAGAAATAAAAAGGGAAGATAATCGAAAAGTCAAATACTTGAGTAGACACAAGATGACTCTCCCTGGAGGCCTGGCTTGGATTAACCCCCAGTGTGGATTCCTCAGCACTGTTCCTTCCCTGAGAACCAGCATCCTGTTTGGGATGCCAGACCTCCCTGGACTCTTACAGCTCCAGCCCTCAGGACTGTGAGCCCGTGGAAAATGACCCTAGCCCACCTTTTCTTCTGATCCCGCTTGATTTCTTTCTGGACACACATTTTTGTGGGTGCTGCCACCCGCTATCTGGCTTGGTTGCCCTCTGGGTTTTCAGTGTGTGCATTCGAAGAGAGGATGCCAGATAGCTAATCTTACCTCTGACCAACCCTCTCAAAGGCACGATCAAGATAGAACCCAGGACGCATCTTGCATCGCAAACCTCCAAAGCAGGTTGAGCTGAGCTAGTGAAGACACGCCTCAGCCATCTCGATTTTGGGTGTTTCCTGCATTCCAGCCGATAAGGAGTCACCTCTGAGGAGCCTGAACCGCCTGTCCAGAGGGTAGAGTGGGTGAAAGTTTTAAGACAGAATGGGCACACTCAGGGTGCAAACAGTGATAGCCTTGTAGACAGCGCTGAGCATGTTCCAGAACTGTCTTTCTGCCTCTGTCTCTCTTGGCTTTCATAGCAGCCTGCGAGGGCTGAGGGCAATGGGCCCTTTTGTCTTTTTTTTTTTTTTTTTTCCTTTTATGGAGAATGAGATCTTAATGTGTTGCTGAAGCAGGTCTTGAACTCCTGGGCTAAAGCTATCTTCCTGCATCTGCCTCCCTAAGTGCTGGGATTACAGATGTGAGCCACCGTGCCTGGCAATGGACCCTTTAATTTTTTTTTTTTTTTTTTTTTGTAGAGCCAGAGTCTCACTATGTTGCCCAGGCTGGTCTAGAACTCTTGGGGTCAAGCAACCCTCCCACCTTGGCTTCCCACAGTGCTGGGATTACAGGCGTGAGCCACTGAGACTACGAATGGGCCCTTTTGAATAGAGGAAGATGCTGAGATTCAGAAAGGCTAAGGAGGAGGCCCCAGGCCACCAAGCTCACAAACCCTAGAACTTTCCACATGCTGATGAGTTCCAACTCCTGGTCCCCAGTCCTCTGCGTGACCCCTCCTCAACTGTCCTATATTTAAAATCTTCTGCTAGAAACCAGGACTTTCAGGAAAGACCTGTTCACCTCTTGCTGGTTCTGAAGTAAACAGGTCTCAAGCTGTTCTCGGATGGCAGTGAATTCAGGGACTGCAGGGTTTTCACTAGGCCTCTTGGGCATTGGCGCATCCCCAGAGATTCTGGAGAGATTGGGGAGGCTGGAAGGATGAGGTCCATGGTGGTTCATGTGCATTGATGGTTGGCTTGCATTGGACGAATACAAGTTCAGAAACATCTAGAAGTGGTTGATTTTGGAAATGTGGATGTCCACTTCTGTGCCCCTGCACACTGCCATGTGCACACCCAGCAGGAACGCCTCAATTTTTTTCTTAAAGAGCAATGCAGTCAGTTTTACCATGACCACAACTTGAGTGGATAAGCCTTGGATTCAGTGCCCAGGGAAGAAAATCCACAGAGGCGTAACTCCATGTTTTTCTTGGAAATAAATTTGGAGCAGCCATAAAAGTTTCTCTCTCTCTCTCTCTCTCTCTCTGTGTGTGTGTGTGTGTGTGTGAGAGAGAGAGAGAGAGAGAGAGAGAGAGAGAGAGACAGGGAAAGAAACTGAGACTTAGAGAGGTGGAGAGATTTTTCCAAGATGCTTTAGTTGATCTGAATCTCAACCCAGGAATCTGACCTCAGGGGTGTCTCATCACCTCCTCACTTACCCGTCTAGGCCAAAGTTTCTCAGTGTGACCACTGTTGGCATTTTGTACCAGATAATTCTGCATGGTAGGGGGCTGTTCTGTGCGTTATGAAATGTTTAGCAGCCTCTTTGGTCTCTACCGGCAGGTAGATGCCAGCAGTAGCATCACCCTCATTTGTGACAACAAAAATTATCTCCAGACAATGCCAGGTGTCTGCTGGGGGCAAAATCCTCCTCCTAAAAACATGAGAACCACTGTTTTTTGCTAATTTCTTGTTCCTAAGATGCAGGGTAGAGCCCAAATGTACTTTGCCAGAATGTAGTAATAATTGATTAATTTTTTTTTTTTTTTTTTTTGAGACGGGCTCTTGTTCTGTCACCCAGGCTGGAGTACAGCAGCATGATCAGCATGATCTGAGCTTACTGCAAACTCCGCCTCCTGGGTTCAAGTGATTCTCATGCCTCAGCCTCCCAAGTAGCTGGGACTACAGGTGTGCCACAACTCCCAGCTAAGTTTTATATTTTTAATAGAGACAGGGTTTCACCATGTTGGCCAGGATGGTCTCGAACTCCTGACGTCAGGTGATCCTCCCACCTTGGTCTCCCAAAGTGCTGGGATTACAGGTGGGAGCCACTGCACCTCGCTAGTTTATTGATGTGTTTCTCCTTCATTCCTGCAAAAACTGTATTCACCTTTCACCTTGTTCAGAAACCTGTATCTACTAGTGCATTCCCTCCTCCCTATAATATGGCAAAGCATGTTAGTTTTACTTTCCATCTTCTGGGTTTCGGGTCATTCTGTGGCCTTGGCTAAACTCTCCTTGCCTTGGCTAGAGTGGTGGAAGGCCCTGAAGGTAAAGTCTTTGTCTTTGAGGGCCAACCAGTGTGGCTCATATCAGTAACCCCAGCACTCTGGGAGGCCGAGGTGGTCAGATCACTTGATGCCAGGAGTTTGACACCAGCCTGGCCAACATGACGAAAACCCATCTCTATTAAAAATTAAAAAAAAAAAATACAAAAATTAGCCAGGCATGGTGATGCATGCCTGTAATTTCCAGGTACTAGGCACAAGAGTCACTTGAACCTGGGAGGTGGAGGTTGCAGTGAGCTGACATTGTACCACTGCGCTCCAGCCTGGGTGACGGAGTGAGACTCCATCTCAAAAAAAAAAGTCTTTGTCATCTTTTTTTAATCTATCTTTGATCCCAAAGTCAAGCCCAGGATCTGGCACAGAAGAGGTGTAAATACCTGTTTGGCAAATGGTGAGAAAGGCATAGCTGGGTAGTCAGGGAAGACATTTAGGCAGAGCGATTAGAAGAGAGTTTTCTCTTTCACTTGCATGTATTTGTGTATTCTTTGAACTGGAAATTAAAAAAAAAAAAAAAAGGAAGAATGAGCTACTTTTATGTCATACAAAGTACTTAATAGTCAATAAGCTGAATTCACAGTATGCTTCCAAATGAATTTAAAAAATATATCTATGCAAAGACATACAGCAAAATATCAACAGGGATTGTCCCTGGGTAGGGGTGATTTTTCTTTTGTGCCCCTCAAGAGTTCCCAGGCAATACATTAGTGGTGCCTGTGCCTGCTCTGGAATGGGGGAAACCCAGCATCACACCCTGACTCCATTGCTCACTAGCTTTATGACCTTGGACGGGGTCTCATTTTGTCACTCAGGCTGGAGCACAATGGCACAAACATGGCTCACTGCAGCTTCGAACTCCCAGGCTTAAGCAATCCTCCCGTCTCAGCCCCCAAGTAGCTGAAACCACAGGCACGTGCCACCAGGCCTGGCTAATTTTTGTATGTTTTGTAGAGACGGGGGTCTCGCCATGTTGTCCTCGCTGGTCTCGAACTCCTGACCTCAAGCGATTCACCTGCCTAGGCCTCTCAAAGGGCTGGAAGTACAGGAGTGAGCCAATACGCCTGGCCTAGCAGGGTCATCTAAGCTTCGATTTGTTCATCTGTAAAATGAGATGATAAAAGCAGGGACCTCCACTGAAGGATTTGGAATGATTAAAAGAGATAAGGAATGCAAAACAAAGTGCTTAAGAAGGGTTTGATTAATGCCAATAATTAACATACTGTTTTTATCAAACGGGTATTTTTTTTTTTATTTTTAACACAAAAATAAGATCAAAGCTAGTGAATGTTATTTTTTTAAAAAACCTCTGGGTGAAAGAGTTATCAGAACACCCCCTCCCCCTTAGCCTCATGCACAGTCATGCACAGCAAGGATAGCTGGGTCACGGAGTGCACCGGGGAGGGCCCTGAGAAGCCCGGTGGCCAATTTCGAGGAGCCTGTGAGGCTCTGAGCTCAAAGCCAACTCAAATCAACACAGAGGCTTCGTGATAACATACCTGCACTCCCAGAAGAAAATGGCGCTGCAGAGAAGCCCCAAACTGTCAAAAATCTCCAATCAGTAGTTCATTTTTTGTCTTTGAGGTTGATTTGATGATATTTTGTTTTCTGAATTATTCAGCCAAGGTAGACGAGGAATCTTGTTCACCTTGGTGTCCCCAGAAGCAGCCAGGGGCTGGACACGGACAGCCGTGGAGACAAATATCAGAGCTCCCATTGTTTAAGCACTAATGCCCTTGTTTAACCATCACAGCAACTCCACAGAGATTTGTGCTAGTTCACCCATTTTACAGGTGAGAAAGCTGAGGCTGAATGTGATCTTAATTTACCTATATTCAGGACACCTTCAGGGTAATTAGATCTAGTCTGGCCTCGTATCATTTAGAAACTTGCTGCTACTCAAAGTATGGTCTGCAGACCAGCAGCAGAGCTCCAGAGTCCACAGATATGTAGCATCTCAACCTGTTCTAGCGGCTGAATCAGAATTATGTTCAAGCCTGGCTTTGTTTGCTCTTTTCTATGTCCTCTGTCTCCACGTCTACCTTCATGGCCTTAGACCAGGCCACTGCCAGCTCTCATCTGAATCACCCCAACAGCCTTTAATGGCTCCTTCTTGTTCCTTCTCAACTAATTCCCTTACTCTACATCTTTCAATGGCTCCCTATTGACTTTGCATTAACTTCCTAACATAGCACTTCCCATTCTAGATCTTGCCTTCTCAGCCTTTAGCTCACATCTCACTCTTTCACTTAGATCATGCTGGATGGTCCAGCCTCACCCAATGCCCTTCCTGGCATGCAAACCCACCTCTGGAAATTTGTCCATCCTCATCACCTGGAAGATGCTGTATTTTTTCTCTATCGCTGGATTGATTTTACTTGTCCCCCTGTTCTCATTGGGGTACTTCCTTTTTTTTTTATTTTGAGACAGAGTTTCACTCTTGTTGCCCAAGCCAGAGTACAATGGCTCGATCTCAGCTCACTGCAACCTCCACCTCCCAGGTTCAAGCAATTCCCCTGCCTCAGTCTCCTGAGTAGCTGGGATTACAGGCGCTTGCCAACACACCTGGCTAATTTTTTTATATTTTCAGTAGAAACAGGGTTTTACCATGTTAGCCAGGCTGGTCTCGAACTCCTGACCTCAGGTGATCCATCTGCCTATGACTCCCAAATGGGATTACAGACGTGAGCCACCGTGCCCAGCTGACACTTCTTCTCTGAGGAAGTATATTCCATCCTCTTGAGCTTGTTCCATCCTGCTGGAGTTATCACATCTGTCTGTTGATTTGTCTCCCTTCCAGATTTTAAGCACTTTCAGGACAAAAGTTGTCTTACTCATCAATGCAGCCTCGGCACTTAGCAGGCACATGGTGCATTCCCCCAACCCCCACTTTTTTTTTTTTGAGAAGAAGTTTTTGCTCTGTTGCCTAGATTGGAGTGCAATGGCATGATCTCGGCTCACTGCAACCTCTGCTTCCTGGGTTCAATCGATTCTCCAGCCTCAGCCTCCCGAATAGTTGGGATTACAGATGCCCACCACCATAACTGGCTAATTTTTTGTATTTTTAGTAGAGACGAGGTTTCACCATGTTGGCCAGGCTGGTCTTGAACTCTTGACCTCAAGTGATCCACCTGCCTCAGCCTCCCAAAGTGTTGGGATTACAGGCGTGAGCCACTGTGCCTGGCCTGGTGCATTCTCAATAATGGCCGTCAGTGTCCACTCTCTGGCAGCTTCTGGGTACACCAAGGAAAACGACAGATTCCTTGTCAGCCCGAGCCAAATAATTTAAAAAACTGAATATCATCAAATCAAACCTAAAGATAAGAAATGAGAAATTCATTTGAGAGTTTTGAAAATTTGGGGATTCTCTAGTCTCTGCCATGTTATTTTTTTCTCCAGTTCAAGTATGTTATCACGAATTAACCTGAACGACTCTGAAGTTCTGTCTTTTATGGCTGTGCACCTGGATTGAAAGCCCCGATGTTAAACACCTTCTCATGGTACTGCAAGAGGTATCACACTCTTCAGATACTTTAGCCCTTTTATTTTATAACATATTTTTTGTTTTTGTGAGATAGAACTACATAGGATATACATGGTTTAACCAATATTTGTAAAGTGAACATCAGTGTTCACAGCATGGAAAACAGTAGCCCCCCAAACTCCCCAGGTATCCCCAGGCATCCCTTCCTCTTCCCCACAGGTAATCACTACCCTGAAAATTTGGGGACAATCATTTCCTTGCTTTTCTTTTCTCCCCCCTCCCTCCCTTCCTTCCTTCCTTTCTTTTCTTTCTTTTTTGTGACAGAGTCTCCCTGTGTCGCCCAGGCTGGAGTGCTGTGGTGTGATCTCAGCTCACTGCAACTTCAGCC
This sequence comes from Cheracebus regulus, assembly GCA_963574635.1. Classification (NCBI taxonomy): domain Eukaryota; kingdom Metazoa; phylum Chordata; class Mammalia; order Primates; family Pitheciidae; genus Cheracebus; species Cheracebus regulus. The sequence continues at coordinate 8,831 of CAUYQU010023097.1, forward strand.
TCTCAGGTTTAAGAGATTCTCCTGCCTCAGCCTCCCGAGCAGATGAGACTACAGGCATGTGCCCCCATGCCCAGCTAAGTTTTGTATTTTTAGTAGAGACAGAGTGTTGGCCAGGCTGGTCTCAAATTCCTGACTTCATGATCTACCCACCTTGGTCTCGCAAAGTGCTGGGATTACAGGAGCGAGCCAGCGTGCCTGGCCCTTACTTGCTTTTCTTTATAATTTTACCCCCTGCATAAGATCCCTAAGCAATAGAGTTAACTTTGGCCTCTTTTGCTTTTGAACTTTGTATAAATGCAACCATGCTTGATGTGTTTTGGGGGTCTAGCTTCTTCCCCTCAACATCCCACTGGTGAGATTTCTCCGTGCTGTTTGGGGTAACTGTGTCATCCATTTTCATTTTGAGTATATTTTGTTGTATGGAGATGCCACTGTTCCTCCATTCTACTGCTGATGGGGGCTAAGGCTGTTTCTAGTTTGGAGCTATCATGCAAATGACGTGTGAGCAACATTCTTGCCTCCGTCTCTGTCTTTTGGAACACATGCACCTGAGTTTCTCTAGAGAATAAATCTGGGAGTGAAGGTGCTGGGTCCTAGAGTCTGCGTATGTTCAACTTTGCTGCATAACGAGACACCATCATCCCTAGTGGTCACAGTACCTTTACTCTTGTCTCCTGGGTAAGAATTGGGGGCACTGGGAGTTTTGTTCTGCAGCCTATCTCAATCTCCCCGAAAAGGTACATTATACATTAAAAAAGGAGGAAGAGAAAGATTTCTAGTCCACAGTCTCGAGTTGCCTGAGGGCTTTTTCTTTGACCTGCAGAGGCAAGTGGTTCCAGGATGGAAGCAGGAATGAAGCACTCCTGTCTTTGATGCCTATCTGAGTTTGGAGGGGTGGGGGCAGCATTTGGGCTTCTCCAGTGACTTAACCAGGAAGAATCTTCCCAGCTGAGAGAAGCCGCTCTCCTGGGTAGTTCTGGGGACAGAACCTGATGGTAGACTTTTGACTCACATTTTTTCAACAACAGAGAAGTCATCGAGTATCTGAGTTGTATTTTGTTCTTTTCCTCAAATGGAATTCTTGTATGGTCCTTTGCAATTGTGAAGAAGAGGATGATGATGATGATGTGTGTGTGTGTGTGTTTGTGTATATATGTAAATAATTGGTGAAATTTGTATGCATATTAGATAAAAGAAATAGCTGTGCTGTGATTATGTAAAAGGAGAATGTTTTTGCTCTTAGGAGATGCACATTGAAGAACTAAGGGGTAAAACATCTTGATGTTTTCAACTTGCTTTCAAAATCGTTCCACAAAAATAATAATCATAACTTATATATAGGTATAGGTAGATAGGTAGATGCGGGTATAGGCGTGGGTATATAAATAGATATGAGCATGGGCATAGGTATATAGATATAGGTACAATATATAGCTTGATATAGGTATAGGTATATAGGTAGATACAGGTATAGGCATAGGTATAAGTAGATATGGTATAGGCATAGGTATATAGGTACAGGTATATAGATAGATATAGGTATAGGTGTAGGTATTTAGGTAGATTCAAGTGTAAGCATAGGTATATAAATAGATATGGGTATAGACATAGATATATAGATATAAGTACAGGTATATAGATAGATATAGGTATAGGCATAGATATAAATATAGGTACAGGTATAGGCATAGGTATATAGATAGATATAAGCACAGATAATAGATATAGGTATAGGTGTAGGTACATAGGTAGATATACATATAGGTATAGGTATACAGATGGATATAGGTATAGGCATAGGTATGTAGATAGATATAGATATAGGCATAGCTATATGGGTAGATATAGATACAGGTACAGGTATATAGATATAGCTATAGATTATAGGTAGATATAGGTATAGGTGTAGGTATACAGGAAGATATAGGTATAGGCATAGGTATGTAGGTAGATATAGGTATAGGCATATGTATACAGGTAGATATAGGTATAGATGTAGCTATATAGGTAGATATAGGTATAAGTATATAGATATATAGATATAGGTACAGTTATATTGATATAGCTATAGGTATATAGGTAGATGTAAGTATAGGTATAGGTCTATAGGTAGATATAGGTATAGGTATATAGGTAGATATAGGTATAGGTGTAGGTATAAAGGTAGATATAGGCATAGATATGTAGATTTAGATATAGGCATAGGTATACAGGTCGTTATAGGTATAGGCATAGGTATATAGATATAGGTATTTAGGTACATATAGGTACAGGCATAGGTATATAGGTAGATATAGGAACTGGCATAGGTATGTAGGTAGATTTAGGTATAGGCATAGGTATATAGGTAGATATATGTATAGGCATGGGCATATTGGTAGATATAGGTAAGTAGGTAGATATGAGTATAGGTGTAGGTATATAGAGAGGTATAAAGGTAGGTATATAGAGAGATATAGGTATATGGGTAGGTGTATAAAGAGGTATAGGTGCAGGCATATAGAGAGATATAGGTATAGGTATAGGTATAGGTACAGATAAAGCAAATGTGGCACAATGTTGGCAATGCTGAATCTGACTGAAGGGAGTATAGGAGCTCATTGTATTATACTTGCAGCTTCTATCTCTCTCTCTTTTTTTTTGGTTTAAAATATAAAGCTAAAAGTGACCTCCAAATCTCACTGCTCAAAGGCAACCACTGTTATATCTGATGGATCTCCCATGTAACTCTGAGAATGTACATGCATGTGTGGTGCACACACACAGACATACACACAGGGGTAATTTTGTTTTTATTCTTGTAATTTTTATTTTAGGTCTGGGGTTATATGTAAAGGTTTGTTACATAGATAAACGCATGTCATAGCAGTTTGTTGTACATATTATTACATCATCCAGGTATTAAGCTCAGTACCCAATAGTTATCTTTTCTGCTCCTCTCCCTCCTCTGACCCTCCCCTCAACTAGACACCAGTATCTGTTGTTTCCTTCTTTGTGTTCACGTGTTATTATTTAGCTCCCACATATGCGTAAGAACACGCAGTATTTGGTTTTCTGTTCCTGTGCTAGTTTGCTAAGGATGATGTCCTCCAGCTCTATCCATGTTCAGGCAAAAGACATCATCTTGTTTCATTTTTGTGACTGCATAATATTCCATTGTATATATGTACCACATTTTCTCTATCCAGCCTGTCATTGCTGGGCATTTAGGTTGATTCCATGTCTTTGCTATTGTGAACAGTGCTGCAATGAACATTCCTGTGCATGTCTTTATGGTAGAATGAGGTAATTTTGCATACATTGGATTGTACAACATTTGCTGGATTGGGCACTTGGTTTTTATTCAATAATATATTGTTGCTGTCTCTTCATGTCAAGGTTTATCCACATTAGGTCAAGGTTGCTCAACATTCGTTAATACAAGAACTGTTTAGCTTATTCAACCAGTTCTGTTTGGTTGTTTCTGCCCTATTGTTGGACTTTCAATTTTTCCAATTATTCTATTTTGAACAACACTGCAGTGAACACCCTTGCACACAGATCTTTGTTTGCATGTTCCAATAAGTTTTTTTTTGGTATAAACAAGTACTTTTAAAAAAAAAGTTTTAAAACTTTTAATGAAAAACTTCATTGTATGCTTAAACTTTTTATTTTTATTTTTTTGAGATGGGGTCTTGCTCTGTCACCAGGCTGGAGTGCAGTGACGCGACCTCGGCTCACTGCAACCTTCACCTCCCAGGTTCAAGCGATTCTCCTGCCTCAGCCTCCTGAGTAGCTGGGATTACAGGCATGCATTACTATGCCCAGCTAATTATTGTATTTTTAGTAGAGATGGGATTTCACCATGTTAGCCAGCCTGGTCTCAAACTCCTGATCTCAAATGAGCCAACCACCTCAGCCTCCCAAAGTGCTGGCATTACAGGCTTGAGCCACCCCAGCCTTTTCATTTTTAATGACTATTTATTGTGTTTTGATCCTTACTCTTTGTCCACAGTGCTTTACTTCACATGATCTCATTTAATTTTTATACTGTCACCTCTGTGTAGGTACTGACATTATCCGTATTTTAAAGATGAGGAGACAAAGGCTTAGAAAGGTTAATGACTTTTTAAAAGTCATGCAACCACCTTTATCTAATTCCAGAAGTCTGGGGCACTTAAACCATTGGCTTTGCTTAAAGCAAGAGGCGCCTGCAATTTCCTTCCATGATCAAACCACACAAAACCCACGCTGATTAGACTTTTGAGGTCCCCAAAAGGTCATGACCAGAATTGAGGTGGGCGTGGTGAGGCCTGCAGATTCTGCTAGAGCTCTGCTGCCCCCTGGTGACAATGCTCTTTCATTGCTTAGATGGTTAGTCCCTTGGCAGCTGCCAGTTGTAGTTAAATTCACACTCCTTAGGTAACGCTAACACTAGCAATGTAACAGTCATTATCTAAATATTTTCTGAGACTCTTCACTGAGAATTACATACACTATCAATCCAAGCCTTGCAACACGACAGTTATCCCCATGTCAGAGAGAAGAAACCAGGGCTAAGAGAAGTTAACCTCCTCCAAGGTCAAGTGGCTTACTAGTTGCAAAGCTGGAGTTCAATTCCAGTTCTCGCTGGTCTTTAGGTGTCCACCCTTTTTACCGCCCCATATATCTGCCTGATCTGGCACAAAGCAACATCCCAGAAATTCTTCAGTAAACTTAATCTGAGCCAAAGTTTGCTACAGAGATGTCAAGGATGGATTCCAGGGTCTGATAGTCCTAATCTTAATCCTGACCCTGCCACTTTCTTGCTTTATGACCTTGAAGAAGTCACTTGACCTCTCAGAGGGCCATGTGAAAACAGGGATGAGATAAGTAATGCAAGGAAAGGGCTCAGCCCAGGCGCTGGTACTGAAGAGGCAGCCAGTGAACTAAACTTCTTATCAACGGAATAGCAGGAGGCTAGGACTGAGAATAGCACGAGAATGAGGCCAGTGTTCTTAGAGGAGAGGCAGAGAGAGCTTAGGAGTGTTCAGTTCAAACTGGGCTCTGATACTGACACAATGTGAAGAGGTCCCTTTGCTCTCGGGGACGCTGTTTCCCCTCTGCCAAAGGCATTCTTTCTAAAGCTACTTGTTGAGGTGCAACCCCTGCTCTTGGACTAGAAACAGATGCTGAGCCTCACAATGTTTTCATTTCTAAAATGAGAACAAAAAATATACTATTCACAGTCTTTTTTCTTTTTTTTATTTTGAGACACAGTCTCATTCTGTCACCCAGGCTGGAGTGCAGTGGCGTGATCTTGGCTCACTGCAACCTATGCCTCCTAGGTTCAAGCAATCCTCCTACCTCAGCCTTCTAAGTAGCTGGAAATACAGGCGCATACCACCCTGACTGGTTAATTTTTTGTATTTTTAGTAGAGACAGGATTTCACTATGTTGGCCAGGCTGATCTTGAACTCCTGGCCTCAAGTGATCCACCCGTCTCAATCTCCCAAAGTGCTGGGATTACAGGTATGAGCCACTGCGCCCAGTCATATTCACAGTATTCTTTTGAGGCAGCAAATATGATGGTGCCACTCAAGTGGCTGTTTTGTTAATAAAAGGGGTACATGCAGTCAAGGAGCTTGGATGTCTCGAGGGAATGAAGAGAGGTAAACTGATGACTAACATTTGTTGAGGGTTTAATATTTAATATTTGCCAAGCACTTTTCTGAGCATTCACAAATATTAGCTCATTTAATGCTCACATCAGCTTTATGAGGGAAGCAATTTTACTGGTTGGCTGTTATGGGTGGTGGTGGACCATGTGATCCAGAGCTCGCCAGTCACAGATTCCTACATCCTGACCTCAGTGATTAGCTTGGGAGAACCATAAAACCCCAACCTAACCAATCATTTAGGATCATTTCTAGGCATTGTGTCCCTGAATTTGGAGGCAAAAGACTTCTCTTTTAGCTTTGGGGTGCTGAGGTGAATGATGTCAGCCTGAAGTTGCCTGGAGCCATGGTGTAGCCAGGAAAACCCAGCTAAACAGCTTTAGAATGAGGCCAGTGCACTGAGAGGCAAGGCAGAAGAGAGTTAAAGAGGGATGAGTTGACACCAGCCAACACTGTTAGAATCTCTGTATCCACTTTTTCCTTTCTACATACGTAAACCAGTGAATGTCATAGTTCTCTTAAAGCTAGTTTGAGTTGGGATTCTGTCATTTACAACCATTGGCTCTCACCAGTGCACATATAGTCCACTTTTGCACTGCTATAAAAAAAACAACCCAAGACTGGGTAATTTATAAAGGAAAGAGGCTTCATGAACTCACAGTTCCCTGGCTTGGGAGGCCTCAGGAATCTTACAATCGTAGCAGAAGGTGAAGGGGAAGCAGGCACCTTCTTCACAAGGCAGCAGGAGAGAGTGAGTGTGAGAATGAGGAAGGGCCAGACTTGAAAATCATCAGCTCTCCTGAGAACTCCCTCCCTGTCAGGGGAACAGCATGGGGAAACCATCCCCATGATTCAATCTCTTCCCTCTCTCCACACCTGAAGATTACAGGTCCCTCTGTCGACATAGGGATTACAGTTGGAGATGAGATTTGGGTGGGGACACAGAGCCAAACTGTACCAGCACGTACACAAATAATGCTAATAGTTATGGCCACCAACATAATCATATTAATAATTATGTCCTTCTATCTGGTTGGCATTTGACCTAGTCTTCAAGACACAAACATTACCCCTCTGTGAACCCTTCCTTGAGGGACTTCTTCCGGGTAAAGGTAGTCACTTTATAATGAACACACTTTACATCATTTTCATTGTAGTTGTGTTTTTATTCTATTGAATTGTAAAGTCAGATACACTTTGCTTTTATGTCTTCCTGACTTTGCTCATTCTATTTCTTCCACTTGGTTTGTTCTCTTCTCCACATCTGTAGGGAATCAGTTTTGCAATTATAAAGAGGACCAGCTTCTGAATCAAACAGAACTTGGTTCAAATTCCACCTCTTCTACTTTCTAGCTTTTTGACCTGGGTCAAATCACTTCCCTCTCTGAGCCTCAGTTTTCTCATCTATAAAATGGGTATTCTAACAGTACATGATACACAAGATTGATGTGATTTGGTTAAATTCTGGAAGGTACTTATAATTGCTAGTGAATTCTTTAATATTATTTTATTATGGAAGGCTGTTTCTTGGTGGTGCTTGGGGTTGTGGTCAAAGTTCAATAGAGAGTGGGATGGGGGGTGGATTGGAGGAAATGCTTCTGAATTTTCCCATCACAAATTTCAGTCTAGGTTAATCAGCATGTATATCAGGGATTTAGCATAAGCTACCATTTATCCCCAGAGATAAAGGAATTCCCATAAAACCTTAGGCTTCCAAACAAACATCTTCCCACACTCAGCACGTCCCATTCCCACAATCTTGGGTCTCTCCAAGGAATACAGCAATGGCAGGCAGGACATGAATGAGTCTCATTGTAAAGAGACACTTTGCAAGATGCCCATGCAGGACTCTTATTTAGGAATATAATTTTCAATAAAGTGAAATGTCTCTGTCTGAGTAATCCATTTTGGGGACTGACTTTTGGGTGTCATGGTTCTGATAGCAGATACATACCTTTGATTCTTCCCAGCTTTACCTGGGTTGAGGGTTCCTTATCAAAAGCATGAGGGTTCTGCAGCCAGAGAGACATGGGTAGGAATTCTGCTTTCTCCAGTTACTTGCAATGTGATTTTGGTCCTTCAAGTTCTACTTCTACATCTATAAATCAGGGATACCTTCCAAAGCAGCTGTTTTAAAGATTGAATTAGATAATGTCTCTGCCCAATGACAGAGAACGCTTGACACATAGTGTTCCAGGTATTCCCTAGCTTTGTGGCAAGCCACCATAAAACTTAGTGGCTTCAAATAGCAACAATATGCATTTTGCTCATAGATGTGCAGTCTGGGCAGGGCTTGGTGAAGACTGTTTCTCTCCGTTCCCCTCAGCAACAGCTGGGATGGCTCAAAGGTTATGGACAGAGATCATCAGAGAACTCACTCATTCATGTGTCTGGTGGTTGCGCGGGCTGCTGGTTGGTAGCTCAACTGAGGCTGTTGGGCAGCACATCTGCATGTGGCCTCCCCATGTACCTTGGGCTGCCTTACAACATGGTAGCTGGATTTCAAGGGTGAATGTCCCAAGTGAGAAAAGGCTCAGAGGGAAGCCATATCATTGTTTATGACCTAGACTCCGAAGTCACACAGCATTCCTTCTGCAACATTCCATTCACCAAGTCAGTCGCAAAGGCCTGCTTAGGTTCAAGAGGAGGAGAAGCAGCTCTATCTCTCGATGGGAGGGTGCCTACTTTCTGGAAAAGAATATGTCACCAGAAATGTTGCTTTAGTCACTTTTGAAAAATACAAATTTCCTTTTTTTTTTTTTTTTTTGAGACAGAATCTTGTTCTGTTGCCCAGGCTAGAGTGCAGTGGCATGATCATGGCTCACTGCAACCTCTACCTCCATGTTTAAGCGATTCTCCTGCCTCAGCCTAGCGAGTAGCTGGGACTACAGGCATGTGGTACCACACTCAGCTAATTTTTTGTATTTTAGTAGAGATTGGGTCTCATCATGTTGCCCAGGTTGGTCTCAAACTCTTGAACTCAGGCAGTCTGCCCACCTGGGCCTCCCAAAGTGCTAGGATCACAGGTGTGAGCCACCATGCCCAGCCTAAATCGCCTCTTTTAATGAGTGCTAAAGAAAAAGCAAGTCTTAAGATCACTCACTCTCTGAGCATTACAAATATATTTTCTTTTTTGTTTGCTTTTTGTTGTTTCTGTTTGTTTGTTGAGACAGGGTCTTGCTCTGTTGCCCAGGTTGGAATACAGTGGCATAATCATGGCTCACTACAGCCTTGACCTCCCAGGCTCAAGAGGTCTTCTCACTTCTGCCTCATGAATAGCTGAGACCACAGACACACTGCCATGCCTGGCTAATTTTTAAATTATCTGTAGCAACAAGGTCTCACTCTGTTGTCCAGGCTGGTCTGAAACTCCTATGTTCAGACCATCTGCTCACATTGACCTCCCAAAGTGCTGAGATTACAGGTACTGGCCTATATGTATATTTTTTCTAAGACATATATATTCTCTTACCTGTAAGACAGGAATAAATAATACCTACTTTGTGGAGAAGTTGGAAAAATAACATATAGCATAAGAAAAGTCCTGATAGATAGTAAGTGCTCAATAAAGGGTGATTAAACTAGTAACTCATGGCTAGGCATGGTGGCTCACACCTGTAATCCCAGCACTTTGGCAGGCAGAGGCAGGAGGAACACTTAAACCCAAGAGTTCAAGGCCAGTCTGGGCAACATAGTGAGACCTTGTCTCTACAAAAAACACAAAAATTAGTCTGGTGTGGTGGTGCACACCTATAGTCCCAACTACTTGGAAGGCTGAGGTGGGAGAATCACTTGAACCCAGAAGGCCTAGGATGCAGTGAGCTACGATCATGTCACTGCACTCCAGCCTGGACAACAGAGCGAGACCCTGTCTCAATAAATAAATAAACAAACAAATAAAATAGTAACTCATATTTAAACACATAGATACAGGGAAGGGAACATCACATACCTGGGTCTGTCGGGTGTGTCAAAGGGAGGGAGAGCATAAGGACAAATTCCTCATGCTTGAGGGACTTAAAACCTAGATGATGGGTTGATAGGTACAGCAAACCGCCATGGCACATGTATACCTATGTAACAAGCCTGCATATTCTGCACATGTATCCCAGAACTTAAAGTAAAATAAAAAAAAAAAATAGTAACTCATATTTATTGAGCCATTGCCAGGCACCAGGTACTACTTTCTGAACACTTCACTGTGTTTTGTTTTATTTAATACTCACAAGAACCCTGTAATATACATTGTGTTATTATTACTATTTTACAGATAAGGAGGCTGTGGCTCAGAGAAGTCAAGCAACTTGCTTAAGGGTCACACAGCTAGTTATTAGGACTCCCCGGATTCAAACTGAGGCAGTGCAGCTAGAGCATGAATGCTTTCCATCACAACACCATGCTTCCTCTTAGTGATTGAAGTTGTTTCATTCTCAGCATAAGGGTTTACAGTGCGACCCAGTGGAAATTACTAAAACCATAAGCCAAGAGACAGGAGGTGAGGTAGAAAAGGCAATTAAAGGCTGAGACTTGATGAGCATCTGGTGCCAGTGAGGTGAAGGCTGAGGTTGGTTTGTGCGTTACACAGCCATGATCAAGAGAGCCTACAAATGACGTCCCGAGCAGGTAGACATGAGGATTCCTGGGGTCACCTCTTGGTTGAATCCAGCTAGCCCTTGAGGCAGTCTCTTTCCAGTATCTGCTTAGCTACCACTTCACCCTGCCAAGAAGTTGAGGTTTTATGACATATATAATTTTGCCTTGGTTTTATGGTGAAAGTAATATGGATTCATTGTAAAAATGAAAAGGCAAAAGTATATATAGAAAAAATGAAACATTTTAGCCAGGCGTAGTGGCACATGGCTGTAGCCCCAGCTTTCAGGAGGCTGAGTGGGGAGGATTGCTTGAGCCCAGGAGGCTGAGGCTGCAGTGAGCCAAGGTGGCACCACTGTACTCCAGCCTGGGTGACAGAGTGAGACCCTGTCTCAAAAAAATAAAAAGAAAACAAAAAAAGTTTTCTCTAATCCCCTATCCTACAATGTCACTCCCCAGAGGAAATCACCATCTGTAGTTTAATGAATAGCCTTTCTCATTTTTTGTTTTTTTTTTTTTTTGAGACAGAGTCTCACTCTGATTGCCCAGGCTGGAGTGCAGTGGTGTAATCATGGCTCACTGCAGCCTTGACTTCCTGGGATCAGGTGATTCTCCCACCGCAGCCTCCTGAGTAGCTGAAATTATAGGTGCACGCCACCACGCCTGGCTAATGTTTTGTGTTTTTATTAGAAATGGAGTTTTCCTATGTTACCCAGGCTGGTCTCAAACTCCTGGACTCAAGCAATCTGCCCACCTTGGCCTCCCTGAGTGCTGGGATTACAGGCATGAGCCACCACACCCGGCCCTTTGTTTTTTTTAAAAATAGAAAACATTAGATAATGAAAAACCTATTTTCTTGCAACTTGTTTTTTTTTTTTTTTTTCCATTTAACAATACATCAGGGACCTCTTACCACATCAGTACATTTAAACCACTGCTGAATGCTCCATAATACAGCTTTGCCCCGGTTTATTTCAGTAATCCCAGTTCACAGACACTGAAGTTGTTTTCATTTTTTTTGCTGGTTATAACCAATGCTGCAACAATTACATCGTTGTATACCTGCAGGATAGATTGGTTTCCAATGTTGCTGTAAATTTTAGATGTGGGAGTACATGTGCAAATTTGTGACGTGACTATACTGTGTGATGCTGAGGTTAGAGAGTCCATGGAACTTGTCACTCAGTGAGCATAGTACTCGCTAGGTAGTTTTTCAATCTTTGCCTTCCTCCTTTCTTCCCACTTTTGGAATTTCCAGTGCTTCTTGTTCTTGTCTTTACGTCCATGCGTGCACAATGATTAGCTCCCACTTGTAAGTGAGACCGTGGGGTATTTGGGGTTTGATTTCTGTGTTATTTGCTTAGGAAAATGGCCTCCAGCAGCATCCATGCTGCTGCCAAGGACATGATTCCATTTTCTTTTTAACGGCTGCATAGTATTTCATGGTGGATGTGTACCACATTTTCTTTATCCAATCCTAGGTTGAGTTCATGTCTTTTCTGTTGTGAATGTACTGTGGTGAACATGTGAGTGCAGGTGTCTTTTTGGTAGGGAAGGATGGATTATTAGAAATAAAGGACATAGGCCAGGCACAGTAGCTCACGCCTGTAATCTCTCTCAGCAATTTGGGAGACTGAGGCAGAAACATGGCTTGAGCTTGGGAGGTCAAGGTGGCAGTGAGCTGTGATTGTGACATTGCACTCCAGCCTGAGTGACAGTGAGACCCTGTCAAAAAAAAGAAAAAAGAAAAACCAAGAACAACAACAACAAAAATAAAAATAAACCCAAATCACCTGCTCCTTAACACACCCAGTTTGGGGTCTTTCTCTTCCCTACTCGCCTACCAGTGCTACCTGGGGTCACCTCCCAAATAAACCACTTGCCCTCACATCCTTGTCCCAGGGTCTGCTTCTGGGAAAACCCAGCCCAAGGCAACGCTCTTCCCGGACAGTCGCTTCCCACGAATACACACGCAACATGGCTGCACCTCCTCATCCCAACCCCTGGGCTTCTTCTTGGTTTCTCCCCAGTGTCAGTGCTGGAAGTGACCTACCAAGTAACAAGGATGGGCGTTGAGGCCTCCAGGATGTAATCGCAGAGGGAAAATATGAGACTATATTGGCAGGCCTGGATTCCCTTTCTCGCTCTTTTACCATCAGTTCATGGATCTCAGGCACGCCACTGATTTCTTCTGAGCCTCAGTGTAAGGGGGAGAACCCTTACATAATGCCCCATCTTACTGGAGGTTGAGATGAGATCACCTAAAGCAGCACTTTTGTTTAAAATTAAACATAAGGGCTGGGTGTGGTGGCTCACATCTGTAATCCCAGCACTTTGGAAGGCTGAGGAGGGAGGATCATTTGAGCCCGGGAGATTGAGACTAGCTTCGGCAACATAATAAGACCTTGTTTCTACAAATAAAGAAATTTAAAATGTTAGCCAAATGAACTTTTTGCAGTGATCTCAGCTTTCTGCAACTTCTGCTTTTTGGTTTCAAGTGATTCTCCTGCCTCAGCCTCCCAAATAGCTGGGATTGCAGGCACCCTCCACCATGCCCAGATAATTTTTGTATTTTTAGTAGAGATGGGGTTTCACCATGTTGGCCAGGCTGGTCTCAAACTCCTGACCTCAGGCGATCCACCCGACTCGGCCTCCCAAAGTGCTGGGATTATAGGCGTGAGCCACCGCACCTGGCCTGGAATGTCTTTTTGAAGGCCTTTATTGAATTCCTACTTTTGATTTTATTCATTCAACAAATTGTCTTTGTTTTTCCTTCTTTTTTTGAGACAGCTTCTTGCTGTTACCAGGCTGGAGGGCAGTGGTGATACGATCACAACTCATTGCAGCCTTGATGTCCTGGGCTCAAGTAATCCTCCCACATTAGCCCCTGGAGTTGCTGAGACCACAGATGCCTGCGTGGCTAATTTTTAAAAAAATATTTTTTTGTAGAGACAGGGACTAGCTATGTTGCCCAGGCTAGTCGTAATCTCCTGGGCTCAAGCAATCCGCCCACCTTAGCCTCCCAAAGTGCTGGGGTTACAGATGTGAGCCACTGTGCTCAGTCAAAAAGCATGTTTTGTTTTTGCATTAATAGAAAAATGTAATAAGAAAAAATTAATATGAAAAAATTCAGACAGATACAAAACTGGAGTGAATGGCTTTATGGACTCCATGTACCCACTACTCATAAATTACTGATTTTGAAGTTATCTATAACGAATGGCTAATCTTGGGGTTATCTATAACTCTACCAAGAGTAACCACTATCCAGAGTATTTTGAAGCAAATCTCACAAATATGAAACACAATTCCTACTACTCAGAGTGGAGACTTTGCCCCTACCAGCTGGCAAAGAAGGAGAGGAGCAAGAGCCATTCTCAATCACCACTCGAGACGCCCAAAAGCGTGTGAGAATAATGGAGTTTTTTGCAGGCACAAGGAATTGTGCCCAGACTTGAAGAGTTTCCAAGTCAACAGACAGATCTCATGTGACCTGTGACCTCAAGTTGAGCAAGAACTGGCCAGCGAGGCATTGGGTGTCCCCTCTGCCCTCACCTAAGGCTTTGGTGCTACCGACTGGGATAGCTGCTCAGCCATAAATCGCAAGCACTGAGAACTTCAGTTTCAACAGCTTTGTGATTCTCCCTGCCCTCTCCACCCTGTGATGTTGAAATTTGTTGCTTGGCTCCATGTTCCAGTCGTGGGTGTAATTATTGTCGTGGGACCAGCAATTAACCTTCCGCAGAGTGACCAATGACTCTCTGGCTGAGTGTCCTGTGGCAGAGGGAGACAGCTTGTCGGGTTCCAGCGGAAGTGCCTGGGATATCTGCTCTCAGGGAGGAGGTGGTGGGCAGAGGACACTGGGGCCAAGGAAGGGTCAATTTTTCCCACTGGTCTCCCCAGAATGAGAGCAGAGAGTGTATCTCTGAACTTCATGAGGGAGAATAATATCTTCATTCGCATCTTGGAGATGCCGAGTCAGGCTGGAAAGCGTCCCCTTTCTAATTGTCTCTTAGAAAGTCCTTTATTTACAAGCAGTTCTTGTCACTTAATAAACACATACGTATTTCTTTATTTTTATTTTAATATTTTGAGATAGGGTCTTGTGCTTTGTCGCCCAGGCTAGAGTGCAGTGGTGTGATCATAGCTCACTGCAGCCTGGACCTCTTGGACTAAAGCAATCCTCCCACCTCACTTTCCAAAGTAATTGAGATGACAGGTATGCACCACTATGCCCCACTAATTTTTTTTTTTTTTTTAATTATAGAGATGGGGTCTTGCTATATTGCCAGGGCTGCTGTGGAATTCCTGGACTCAAGTAATCCTCCCACCTCAGCCTCCTAAAGTGTTGGAATTACAGATGTGAGCCATTATGCCTTACCCTGCCAGTAAATTCTCTCCCTACAAAGACAGAGAATTTTAACTTATATTCTGACTTCTATTGCCATAGAACATTTTGCCTGTTTTTGAACTTCATATAAATAGGACCACACACTATGTTCTCTTTTACATCTGGTTTCCTTCAGTCATGTCTGTGAATTCATCTATCTTATTGCATATGGCTCTAGTTTGGTCTTTTTCATGACTGTATAGTATTCTACTTCATGACCATACCACATTTATTTATCCATTCTGTTCTCAATGGACATTTGCTTTGTTTTGTTCCCCAGCTTCAAGTTATAGCAAATAAATCTGCTTAAAATATTCTTATGCATGTCTTCTGGTGTACACAAGCACTCATTCTGGAGGGAGTATGCATTTAAGAGTGAAATTTCTGGGTCATGGGAACATACATATGTTCAATGTTATTAGATACTACCAGGCAGTTTTCTGAAGTGATATTACCAATTCCCAAAAGCATTGCGTCCTATTGCTCTACAGCCTTACCAGTTGTAGTACTGACAGTCTTTTTAAATTTTATACATTCTGATGGAGAATCATGAGACATAAAAGCTAGAACTAATGTGTGATACAGTGTGACAGAGACAAATTATAAACGCATCATAATCACAACATCCAAGGACACTTTTGGATCAAGCTTTCTTCCTCTTCACACTTTTGGGCTTCAGAATTTGGCAATTAATGGAAAGGACTAAAAGCTGGAGGAAGGGACAAAATAGAAAGATTTACACTATCTTAAAGGCTGAAGATGGGAAAAAGGCAACATATTTCAAACCAGCCTCTCAGTAGCTCCTACCTGTTGGTTTACTCTTTCCTCTGAGGTGTATGTCATAAAGGCCAGCCTTCTCCACTGGACAGAAATTTCTGTTGTAACCTGTATAAAATCCATCTGCCTTGTGATTCAGTCCTCTCCTGAGTTGCATTCACAGCAGTAGCAACCTGGCTGGGATGTCGACTTCTGTAGGATCATTCTGAATTAAGGTATCTACTGTGATGAGAAGCGTATCTGCATGTGTACTAGAGACAAGAGTGACCTTAGCCTTGATCCAGGCAATGTTCCCCAAACACTAGCCAGCACAAATCTCCACAAGCATGATCACAATATATTACAAGTTCTGCTTCTAGTAGGTAGGTATTCCGGAAATATTCTAATGGCTGTGTATGAATCCATCCTCAAGTCTCCCCAAACTCTGGTTCACTCACATTTCACTGGATAGAAACCATGAACACTTAGATTAGCCTAAGTTATATCAGATATGCCCAATTCTTTTAAAAATAAATATATTTTTAAAATTTGAGTAGCATTATTTTGAGAAAAAAAATTTGCAACAAACCAGAGAATTTAAGGTGTGAAGTGATCAGAATTTCCAACCATTCTCACAGAAGGGTGGGATATATTACTGAGGAAGGGACACATGAAAAAGAAAAATAAATGTATTTAATTCCTGGCCTGATTATATGTACATACAAATGTGAAATTATATACATGATTGCATATATATCTACACACTTACACATATATACATACATGTATACTGTATTTAGTTTCTGACCTTGTACTTTTATATATGCATGTATATAGTGTTTGCCTATTTGCAATTGCATACGTAAATTCATATATACATGAATGTATGCATATATGTATGCATCTACTGTGCATAGGTATACATATAAATGCATGAATACATTTATATATACATGTTTGTATGTATACTATATCTGCAATTACATGATTAGCTTTTTTAATGTGACATATGGCTCTTATGTGTTGATTAGAAGAAGAGGTTAATTCTCTCTTTAGAAGTCTAGAAGATGTTCCAGTGGCCTATCCAGAACACATGTGATGAGACGCTACCACCTTCTTCATGGCCAATATTATGGTTCAAAGAGGCACTAAAATATACTAGTTGGAAGCACCAGGATCTCACAGACCTAGGGTTAAAAACTTGCTCCTTGCTTATGAGCTGTGGGGTGTTGGGACTCTCTGAGCCTCTGTTCCTTTTTTGTGTGTGTGTGAAGTGGGAGTAGAAATACCATCCTTTTGGGATTTTTGTGCATGTAGAATAGGACGTTATGTGCAGGGCCTGTGTATGTGCACGTCCAGTGCCTGGTGTACTTGAAACACGTGGTGAGTTTCAGCTGCACTCATCGTGATCCGGACATGGGTTGACGCTGCATTTCCCATTCTGCCTGCCGTGTGGGAAGTGGGTCGGAGTGTATTTTGAGTGGGGTGTCAAGTGCTCTGGTGGAAGGGAAGGGATAGGGCATTCAAGATCTGTGAGAATCTGAAAAAAAGCTACCAGGGGCCACTGAATGCTTTATCCTTTTACTGGGACAAAGGAGGTGGGAGGTTTTCTGGCACTTGGTACCTGGTAGACAAGAGGGAAATTGGGAGAGAGATTCAGTGAGAAAAATAAAATCTTCCTGTTTATGCTCGTTTGTCTTCTTCCTGTGTGATGTAACCTCAGGGGGCCATGAGACTCTTTATTATATTAAATATCAGGGGCCACTGAACTGGGGTTGTACTACACTGTGTTGGGAAATGCCATGAAATGGTAGGTTATCGGTAAATAATAATCCCTTCTCCTTTCTTTAGAAGTCAACATTCCCCTACAGGTATTATCATCTTATGTCATCTTGTGACCTCTTGATGACTTCTCATTTTTACAATGGGAATGAGCTCAGAGCGTGGAGAAAAAAAAATCCCAGGCTGACAGTGAGGAGCTCCATGCAGGGCCAGAGCCCAAAGTCTTCATTCACTCAATATTCACATCCACACAGTGTCCCTGCCACTCTGTTCAAGCTTCAGGAATCACTCAGGCACAGCACGAAGAAAGCACTGAGTAAAGGAGTTACTCCATTCATAAGTGATGTAAAATGTACAGGATGGAAACAACCTCAATAGACCAGGCACAGTGGCTCATGCCTGTAATCTCAGCACTTTGGGAGGTCGAGGCGGGCGAATCACTTGAGGTCACAAGTTCGAGACCAGGCTGGCCAACATGGTGAAACCACCTGTACACCTGTAGTTTCAGCTACTCGAGAGGCTGAGACAGGAGAATCACTTGAACCCAGGAGGTAGAGGTTGCAGTGAGCCGAGATTGTGCCACTCCAGACTGGGCAACAGAGTGAGAGTCCGTCACAAAACAAAACAAAAGGAAATGCCCAGCAGACGGGGATGATTTGAAAACTTTTTGCTGTTTGTTTGTTTTTTTCAGATGGAATCTCGCTCTGTTGCCCATGCTAGAGTGCAGGGGTGCGATCTGGGCTCACTGCAACCTCCACCTCCCGGGTTCCAGTGATTCTCCTGCTTCAGCCTACTGGGTAGCTGGGATTACAGGCGTGTGCCACCATGCCCAGCTCATTTTTATATTTTTAGTAGAGACAGGGTTTTGCCATGTTGACCAGGCTGGTCTTGAACCCCTGACCTCAGGTGATCCGCCTGCCTCAGCCTCCCAAAGTGCTGGCATTACAATGAGCCAAGGTGAAATCTTATAGCATATTTGTAAGGAATATTATACTGACAATAAAAACAATTGGTTTACCTGTATGATTGACCTAGGAAGACAGCTGTAATATTTTCAGTAAAAAGGTTGGTTAGAAGATAGTATATTGAATATTATTATAAATGTTAATAGTGTTTATCTCTGGGTTTGGAAGAGTAAGAGTCCTTTTTTTTTCATGACTGCATATTTGATTTTCTATTTCTCCTGCAACAAAGTTGAATTTCGTGTAATTAAAATAATAAAAGCAAATACAAAATGGACAGAAAAATAGAAGTAGATTTGTCCCTTTAAAATGTGTGAGGATTAGGCTGGACGTGGTGGCTTACACCTGTAATCCCAGCACTTTGGGAGGCCAAGGCAGGCGGATCACTGGAGGTCAGGAGTTTGAGATCAGCCTGGCCAACATGGTGAAACCCTGTCTCTACTAAAAATACAAAAAATTACTCAGGCAGGGTGGTGGGTGCCTGTAATCCCAGCTACTTGGGAGGCTGAGGCAAGAGAATCGCTTGAACTGGGAGGTGAAGAAGGTTGCAGGGAATGGAGATCATGCAACTGCTCTGCAGCCTGGGGCAGCAGAGTGAGTCTCTATCTCAAACAAACAAAAAAAGGTGTCAGGATTGGGCCAGGCACCGTGGTTCACATCTGTAATGCCAGCATTTTGGGAGGCCAAGGTGGGTGGATCACCTGAAGTTGGGAGTTTGAGACCAGCTTGATTAACATGGAGAAGCCCTGTCTCTATTAAAAATACAAAATAGCTGGGCGTGGTGGCGTGCACCTGTAATCCCAGTTACTCGGGAGGCTGAGGCAGGAGAATCGCTTGAACCCAGAGGCAGAGGTTGCAGTGAGCTGAGACCGTGCCATTGCACTCCAGCCTGGGCAACAAGAGTGAAACAGTGTCTCAAAAAAGGAAAAAGAAAGGTGTCAGGATTAAAGAAGGAGCAATCATCTGCCCAGTGATGTGCTACTTGGTAAGTAACAGAGTTGAACCCAGTTCCTTGTTCCCAAAATGAATCCAGTAAAGGGAATTCCTGTCTACTGGGAAAAAAGAAAATCATGGCACTTGAAAATCTACTCAACATCAATAATCATCTGGCAAATGTAAATCAAAACCACAAAGACGTACCACTTTACATCAATTAGGATGGCTACTATTAAAAACAAAACAGAAAACACAAGTATTGGCTGGGCGCCGTGGCTTATGTCTGTGATCCCAGCACTTTGAGAGGCTGAGTCTGGAGGATTGCTTGAAGCCAGGAGTTCGAGGCCAGTCTGGACAACACAGGGAGCTCCCATCTCTGTAAATAACAACAACAACAAAATTAGTTGGGTATGGTAGCAGGTGCCTGCGGTGCCAGCCACTCAGGAAGCTGAGGCAGGAGGATTGCCTGAGCCTGAGAGGCTGAGGCTGCAGAGAGCTGTGGTGGCACCACTGCACTCCAGCCTGCGTGACAGAGTGAGATCCTGTCTCGAAAGAAAATATAAGTGCCAGCAAAAATGTGGAGGAGTTGGAACCTTTGTGCACTACTGGTGAGACTGTAAAATGGGGCAGTTGCTAAAACAGTACCATGGTTCCTCAAAAAGCTAGACATAGATTGTATTAGCCAGGGTTCTTCAGAGGGGCAGAACTAATATATATATATATATATATATATATATATATATATATATATGGGAGTGTATTAAGATGTATTAGCTCACACAATCACAAGGTCACAATAGGCCTTCTGCAAGCTGAGGAGCAAGGAAGCCAGTTTGAGTCCCAAAGCTGAGGAACTTGGAGTCCGATGTTCAAAAGCAGGAAGCATCCAGCATGGGAGAAAGATGTAGGCTCAGTAGTTAAGCCGGTCTAATCTCTCCATGATCTTCTGCCTGCTTTTATTCTGGCCTCACTGGCAGCTGACTAGATGGTTGGTGCCCACCTGGATTGAGGTTGAGTCTACCTCTCCAGTCCATTAACTCAAACATTAATCTCCTTTGGCAACACCATCACAGACACACCCAGGATCAACACATTGCATCCTTCAATCCAATCAGGTTGACAGTCAAAATAACTGACCATCAACTAGGTCACATCACAGGGACTGACCACATGATCCAGCCATTCTACTGCTGGGTGTCTACCCAAAAGAATTGAAAGCAGGGATTTGAAGAGATATTTGCACTCCTATGTTTATAGCAGCACGTATCACAGTAGCCAATGGGTACAAGCAAGCTAAATGTCTATTAACAGACGAGTGGATAAATGAATTGCAATGTATCCATTCAGCCTTAGAAAACAAGGAAATTCTGACACTTGCTACCACATGAGTGAACCTTGAGGACATATGCTGAGTGAAATAAGCCAGACATAAAGAGACAAATACTGTGTGATTCCACTTATAGGTGGTACCTAGAGCTGTCAAACTTGTAGGGATAGAAAGTAGAATGCTGATTGCCAGGAGATGGGATGGAGAGTGGATGAAAGGTTACTGTTTCATAGGTGCAGAGTTTGAGTTTTATAAGATGAAAGTAGTTCTGAGCGTGGACGGTGATGGTGTGGATATAGCAGTGTGAATATATTTAATGCTGCTAAAATGTATGTACACCTAAAAATGGTTGAGATTATAAATTTTATATTATATGTGTCTTATGACAATTTGAAAAAGTGAGGTGAGGGGAAATTAAGCAATGGGTCAATGAGGTGTACGTTTTAGATTTTGTGTGAACAAGGCCAAAAAAGATTATAATTAAAAAAAAAAATCAGAGCTCGGAGAAGCAGGCAGAGATAGAGACTATCAGAAAAACACCATGTTAAGAATACATGTTTGGAAGATGGCCGATTAGCAACAGCTCAGGAATGTAGCTCCCAGTGAAAGCGCAGAGAACGAGTGGACGACGCACTTTCCGACGAATTTTTGTAGCCCACAGACCGGGAGATTCCCGGCAGAGGAGCCACACGGGTCGCCAGCGCGACTCGTTTGGCCGGCGCGGCTGTTTTGCCGGCGCCCCAGCGCGGCGCTTCCCGGTGCGGAGTGTA
>CAUYQU010023098.1:0-12264 GCA_963574635.1 Cheracebus regulus
CTGCTTATTTGTTATTTTCATCCCCTATTCCTTCCTGTCTCCATTGTTAAACACAATTATTGGCATAAAAGAGGTTTTTAATCCCCATTTTAAACTGTATTCTAGCCTGGGCAATAAAACAAGAATCCCATTCTCTCTCCCTTTCTCTTCCTCTTTCTTTCTCTCTTTCATTCTTTTTTTCTTTCTTTTGCTGTTTCTTTCTTTCTCCTTTTCTTTTTCTAAAATCTCTTCCTCTTTCTCTCTTTCATTCTTTTAAAAAAAAAAAATTTATACTCTGGATAAGCGTACAGTTCAAGTGGTTTTAACATCGTTCACACTGTTGTATAATGATCTGTAGAATGTTTTCATTTTGTGAAACGGAAACTACATCCATTCAACAACCAACTCCCCATTTCCCCTTTCTTTAGTCTTACTTTTTAAAGGAAGTGCATAACTAATATTTCAATTTGAGGATCAAGCAAGCTCCTCAAAAACGACACACTATTAAAACTAAAATCTGTACCTCAAAAGAAAAAAAAATCACAAAGCAACCATAATTTACTTATTTATGTATTTAATTTCATGTCTTGAGACAAGAGAGTCTCGCTCTGTTGCCTAGGCTGAAGTGCAGTGGCACTGTCACGCCTTGCACCAGCCTTGACCCACTGGGCTCAAGCAATCCTCCTGCCCCAGCCTCCTGAGTAACTGGACTACAGGCATGCACCACCATGCCTGGCTAATTTTTTAAATTTTTGTACAGATGGGGGTCTTACTATGTTGCCTAGACTGGTCTCAAACTCCTGGGCTCAAGTGATCCTCCCACCTCAGCCTCCCAACTGTTGGGTTATAGGCATGAGCCACTGTGCCTGGTCCCATAATTTATTTAGTATATAATATTGTGTGGCACACCACTAACCGCTTTACCATTTAATCCCAGTAATTCCCAGTTGAGGGGAAATAAAGTAAATTAACTCAATGAAGGTCTCTCAGTCTAGGATGAAACCCAAATTCAAACCAGATCTGTCTACTTCAGCATTTAAAGGAAACTCTGAAGAGCAATGTTATCTTGCCCCTCGATAGACTACCAGTCCTATAAATGAGCATGTGTGATCACAGTAAGAGGTAAACACTTCAAAAATCATCAAATCTTAAGAAAAAATATTTTTAAACAATACACACCAGCTTTTGTAACATACAACATAAAGATACAACAATAGTTTTCTCCTTCCCATATGAAAGTAATTCTGAGAATGTCTCTTGGAGGCTGAGAATATTTCTTAAATATGATTGGGTGGCGTTTAATTCCCTGGTAACAGAATAAAAATAGAAATTTCTTTTAATTTCTAATGAGAGCAAAGTCCCTAAAAGAAAAAATACCTGCAGATCCAGAAGGCGGAGGAGCTCCAGATCGCTGCCATTCTGTTGCTTCTGCAGCCAGCCTCCGAATGTACTGCTCATTCACTGACAATAAGATGTTCTCTGGTTTAATGTCAGTATGGATGATACGGCACTTGGTGTGTAAATAATCAAGACCCTGTAACACCTGAATAAAAATACGAGTGGCAGACTTGCAAACACAAAAAACAGCCTTTCTGGAGAAGTACGAGATTATAATACGACATTAAAAACAAACAAAAAAAGATAAGATAGTGTTTTCTCTGGAGAATAAAAGTACCTTTTAAAAAAGCACAAACTTTCCCAGAAAGATTAAACTATGAAAAAGGCAAGTACTTATTTATGATAAAAAAAATTCCTCAATGTTTTACAAAGCTAATTGTATTTGGAGATACTCTTCAACTATATACATTATAAAGACTAAGAATCAACATTCAACACACCCTCCAAGTGTTGAAATGCAGGTGATGACAGAGATTTACATATCTTTAATTCAAATTTCCTCACTGATGAAGAACTGAGGTCTGTTGCTGCCTAGTTTGGAGCTCCTTTCACAACACATTATCCATACAAATTTTTGTCCCTTGAAGTATTAATATTTTCCTGATGGTAAAATTCTATACTATATATTGAAGGCTCTTTAGAAAATGCCCATGAATCATGCTATATAAAGAGATGGCAATAATCTGACATAGCAATTATCTATTCATGTAAAATTACTATTTACAACTTCTGGATAAGGGCTCCAATGTTCCCAAGTCAGACAACTCAGCTTCACCTTCTAATTAATATAGGAGGCAAACCTGGGGGAAAATGGTTACGCTAAAACATTTAAAAACAGAATAAGCACAATAAACTCTAAAGATTGAATGCAATATTTAATTTTAGGAATTAAAAATAACTTACTGTTTTTTTTTTTGAGACTGAGTCTTGCTTTGTCACCCAGGCTGGAGTGTAGTGGCGCAATCTCAGCTCACTGCAACCTCCGCCTCCTGGGTTCAAGATTCTCCTGCCTCAGCCTCCCAAGTGAGTAGCTGGGGTTACAGGCACATGCCACCACATCCAGCTAATTTCTGTATTTTTAGTAGAGACAGGGTTTTGCCATGTTGGCCAGGCTGGTCTCTAACTGCTGACCTCAGGTGATCCACCTGCCTTGGCCTCCCAAAGTGCTCGGATTACAGGCATGAGCCATAGTGCCTGGCCAGTAACTTACTTTTTAAAACAAAAATTCGATTGGA
The DNA here is from genome assembly GCA_963574635.1 of Cheracebus regulus. Classification (NCBI taxonomy): domain Eukaryota; kingdom Metazoa; phylum Chordata; class Mammalia; order Primates; family Pitheciidae; genus Cheracebus; species Cheracebus regulus. Next base: position 2,613 of record CAUYQU010023098.1, read on the forward strand.
AGAAATAACCTCCTGACACTTTAAGAATATTAAACCATCACTGCATAGTCAAGACTAAGATACATACTTGCTGAATAATTTTTTTGACACAAGGCAGTGGAAGCCCCTGATAATTGGACTTGATGATCCACTTGAGCAGATGATGCCCCAGAACTTCAAATACCATGCAGATATCTAGGAGTTCATTAAGGAGGGAAAAAAAGGCACAAAAGAACAGGGCAAGACAATCTGTGAATTACACCCTATTAAAATGTTATGTATTTTCATTCAGTATGAAAAGTTATAGAGCTTGAATGAATAAATATATAGCTGTCAATCCTCTAAAATTTCAAAGTCTAATGCAATAGCCAATGAAAGCAATCATGAAACAGAAAATTGTAGGGGGCTGGCTTATCAGTTTTATTATGTACATTAAAATACTGGTAAAAGAAAAAGTAAAACCTACATATGCAAATAGTGAAAGAAAGCACTAGGCTCATGCTGTTGATTCTATTCATACAAATTAGTTTCTTCCCTAATATCAAAATTAGTGTCCAGGGTAAAAATTTCCACTCTCACAGTTCCAAAGCAAAGAAAAACAAATTCTCCCTTAACTATAGAAAGGATGAATATACAAGACTTAACCTCAAAAACATAAATGCAAACATTTTTTAAAATAGGAAACTAACTTGCTTTATGCTCTGTAGTTTACAAAATTAAACTTGATTCCAGTGCCATCATGTGTTATCCTTATATATGAACAACCTGATAGCCCCACACAAGTAGGAATACTCTTTGGGTCTAATATAGGGCATTACAGGGATTCTGGTAGTATTTTGATGTCTTCCACCCCAACTAGCTTCTACATGGCAAGTCAAGACATACATATATATATAATGTCCTAGTGCTCAGACTTGAAGATTCTCCATTAAAGGAAAACCTGAGTTCCTTGGAAAAATGGCTAAATCTAAGCAGGAAAAATACAAGGTAAACTTGGAACCCCCTGCTGTGCCAACAAATAAGAGAACTTGTCAAGAAGAAAGAAGAACCATCTTGAAGAGGATGTCATCAGCCAATGTGGAGGCCATTTTAAAGAATAAAGTTATGAGTTAATACATCAATTAAAAACAGAACAAGTCCATACTGATCCGAAAGTGTGGAGGAAGAGAAACATTTTTTAGAGACAGAATCTCGCTCTGTCACTCAGGTTGAAGTGCAGTGGCGCGATCTCAGCTCACCAAAACCTCTGCCTCCTGGGTTCAAGCGATTCTCCTGCCTCAGCCTCCTGAGTAGCTGGGATTACAGGTGCATGCCACCATGCCCGGTTAATTTTTTATATTTTTAGTAGAGAAGGGTTTCACCGTGTTGGTCAGACTGGTCTTGAACTCCTGGCCTCAGGTGATCCACCTGCCTCAGCCTCTCAAAGTCCTGCGGTTACAGGCATGAGCCACCACGCCTGGCTGAGAAACTCTTCTTTGGAGAAGAAAGCCAAATAATAAATATATAAGGTATTACAAAAATAAAAAATCACCAATTTACAATCGCTATAGTATACTATTACTGATTCAGGTAGGAATCAGTGAATATTAAAACGACTATGTGAAAGACTGTTGGGAAAAGGAACTGTCACAGTACCAAAATATCATTCCACAGACTGCTTATTAATTACAAAAAGAATAAAGTACGTTTACAACTGAGATATCTGGAAGGCACTGCCTTAAACAAGTGATCAAACTTACTACCACCAATGATAAGCACAAATTCATATCATGTGCCTTCTAATGCAATATACTGAGAAAACTAAAACATAATCCATGTAGTATGCTTGACAAACATGGCTAACTTGAATTTAATCATGAGGAAAACAGTCAAACAAATCCAAACTAAGATGGCATAAAACAACTAGCCTGGATTCCCAAAAAAAAACAAAGAGTCAACGTCATAAATGTTCCAAATTACATAAGATTAAAGGTATGTGACAACCTCAAACATAGATCAAAATTACAATAAAGTAGCATCTCAAACTGACAAATGAATAAAATAAAATAAAGAAAAAAATAAACATCGCCAAATGTAAGTGAGGTTGTGGAACAACTAGAACTCTCGTATTATGCTAGTAGAAGTCTAAAATGGTACAAATGTTTTAGAAAACTGCTCAGCAAATTCTTTTTTTTTTTTTTTTTTTTGAGATGCAGTCTTGCCCTGTTCCCCAGGCTGCAGTGCAGTGGTGCAACTCGGCTCACTGCAATCTTTGCCTCCTGGTTCAATCAGTTCTCTACCTCAGCTTCCCAAGTAGCTGGGATTACAAGCGCCTGCCACCATGCCCAGCTACTTTTTGTATTTTTAGTAGAGACAGGGTTTCACCATCTTGGCCAGGCTGATCTTGAACTCCTGACCTCGTGATCTCATTTTTTTGTATTTTTGTATTACAGGCGTGAGCCACCACGTCCAGCAGCAAATTCTTATATATAAAACCCATGAAAGGCCTGGTATGGTGGCTCATGCCTGTAATCCTAGCAGTTTGGGAGGCCAAGACAGGTGGGATCCCTTGAGCCCAGGAGTTTGAGACCAGCCTGGGCAATACGGTGAAACCCCATCTCTACAAAAAAAATCCAAAAATTAGCCAAGTATGGTGGGGTGTGCCTGTAGTCCTTGCTACTCAGGAGGCTAAGGTGAGGGTAACACCTAAACCCAAGAGGTCAAGGCTGCAGTGAGCCAAGATCCTGCCACTGCACTCCAGCCTGAGTGACAGAGATCCCATCTCAAAAACAAAACACAACACAACCAAACAAACAAAAAACTCCAGCACCTAACAAGTTTTCTGCTTTAGCCAAAATGAAGTGACAGGGACTGAATTTATCTTATTGAAAAAACAATACCCAAAACAGACCAAATTCAAAAACAACAGAAGATTCTGGACATCAGGCAACATGTACAGTGATCCCTGAAAAAAGGAGACAAGAGCTGAACCCTGGGAATGCCCCATCTTATTGCCTTGAGACTTCCCAGGTAGACTCCACAAGATGAATCAATGGGAGGTAAGCGTCTTGGGGAGACCAAGGCAGCTATAATCCAGTGAACAAGGTACTAGAGAGGAGAGAGCTGCAGAAAGAGAGAAATTTGGAGATTTGCAGAGGCGACCCCCTCAAGGATACAGCAAAGCACATGTGTATGAGGAAACGAGCAGAGGCAGAGAAGAAAAAAAAATCTTAAAGGATTGGAGAGAACAATGCCCAGCATTTGCACAGGGCTTGGCAAAAGTGCCTGATCCCAGCAAAGAGACTAGAAAAATTCAGCCACAGAGTATTGGGTAGGATATATTTGGGAAAGCCTTGCCTCAGCAGAGGGAATGATTAGCTCTGGACTGAGCAATGCTTTGGATCCATATAAAAGTACAAAACACTTTCCAAGTAACATAACAGCATCCCAGAACAAGGCTCAAGAAGATTTATAGAAATACAAAACATCCAGCAGCCAACAAGGTAAAACTTACAATGTGATTACCAGGCAATAAAACATATCTGAAATTAAAATAATCAATCATATAAAACTGATTCAGAACCATCACAGATGTTAGAATGAGACAAGGACATTAAATGGTTATTACAGCTGTATTCCATATGTTCAAAAAATTAAGTGGAGACATGAAAGGTATTTGTTAAAAGACTGAAAATGAACTTACAGAGACAAAAAGTGCAATGTGAGATAAAAACACACTGGATGGAATAAATGGCAGATTAGACATTACAGAATAAAAAGATTAGTGAACTTGATGGCACAGCAACAGGATTAGTCCAAAATAAAAACAGTTTGGAAAAATAATCCAAACAAATCCACATATCTCACAAAAGAATAAGCTGTGGGGGCAACTCTAGTGGCCCCCAAAAAGGGAAGAGAGGAAGGAGGTGAAAGTATGGCTTTTTGCAATAAATCAACAAATTACAAAGGTAAAGATACACCCAGTAGCAAAGTATACCTCTAAGTGCTTAGATTCTGGATGTCATTTCCCACCGAAAGGAATTAGGGATTCTTAGAGGAAAACTGATTCTAGTTTTAAGACAGGAAATTCACCAGGTGAGCCTAGAACATCTTGATGCCAGTTAATAAACTGCTAAAATCTCATATGGATCCTGACTCAAGTAAGAATCACAAACTAGGCCGGGCGTGGTGGCTTACGCCTGTAATCCTAGCACTTTAGGAGGCTGAGGCAGGTGGATTACCTGAGGTCAGGAGTTCAAGACCAGCCTGGTCATCACGGTGAAACCCCATCTTTTTTTAAAAAAAATAAAAATAAAAAAAATAACAAACTAAAAAAAATTCTAAGAAGATGGTGGAGTACGAAGCCACCAGAAATCTGTTTCCCCACCTAGACAACCAATGCTGTGGCAGAATCTGATATGATTATTTAGAAACTCTGGAGTCTATTGAAGGCTCACAACTTTTAGGAGAAGAGGCTTAGATAATAAATTATTGTAAATTTCAGTCAATTTCAGCTCTTAGCACAGTGGCACCCACCTATCCCCTAATCCTATAGTAAGAAGCCAAGCACACAGTTTGTTGGAGCCAGAGTGGGCAAAAAGGATCCTGTCCTAAGTATCAGAGAGGCAGGTGGCCATTTCTGCACCTCCCCTCCATTGTTTTAAGCCCCTCCTCTGGCTGAAGTTATGTTGCAAGGATTTAAAAGGCCAGTGCCCATTTCCTCTCCTTAATTTCTTTCTTTTTCCCCTTTGGGAGCCAGACATTAAGACTAGGATGTTCATGGCCAGGTGTGGTGGGTCATACCTGTAATCCCAGCACTTTGGGAGGCCAAGGTGGCCAGATCACTTGAGGCCAGGAGTTTGAGACTAGCCTGGTCAATATGGTGAAATGTCGTCTCTACTAAAAATACAAAAATTAGCCGGGCATGGTAGTATGTACCTGTAATCCTAGCTACACAGGAGGCTGATGCAAGAGAAATCACTTGAACCCAGAAAGCGAAGGTTGCAATGAGCCAAGATTGTGCCAACGCACTCCAACCTGGGTGATAAAGCGAGACTCTGTCCCTAAATAAATAAATAAATAAATAGCCTAGGACATTCAGAAGCAACTGCATTTAGAGGGAAAATCAGAAAGTGACTGTGCATGCCCAGGGAAAGATGCAGACTGAGCAAATACCTTCTGTTTACATCACAGGCTGATGCTTGGAAGAGACAGCCCTATGAAAGAAAAACAAAAACAACACAGGGCCAGGCAAAGTGGCCCATGCATGTAATCCTACCACTTTGGGAGGCTGAGGCAGGATGACTGCTTGAGCCCAGGGGTTTGAGACCAGCCTGGGTAACACAGAACAACCCCATCTCTACAAAAACATTAGAAAATTAGCACAGGCATGGTGGCATACAATTATATCTCAGCTATTTGAAAGGCTGAGGCAGGAGGATTGCTAGATTCTAGGAGGTCAAGGCTACAGTAAGCCATGACTCTGCCACTGAACTCCAGCCTTGGCAAGAGAGAGATCTTGTGTCAAAAATAAATAAATAAATAAATAAATACCCCAGCAAATCTTGAGGACACAGCCAAATCTGATTTCCAGAGTTACCATATTAGATTCAAATGTCCAGTTTTCAATAGAAAATCATAAGGCACATGAAGAAATCGTTAATACAGCATATTCAAATGACAAAAATAAATCAACAGACACAGTCTCTTAAAAAGACTTGATGCAGATCTACTAGATAAAAACTTTAAAACAAATGTCTTAAAGATGCTCAAGCCAGGTGTGGTGGCTCATTCCTGTAACCCTATCATTTTGGGAGGCCAAAGCAGTAGGACTGCTTGAACCCAGGAGTTCCAGACCAATCTGGGCAACACAGTGAGACTCTACTTCTACAGAAAGTTTAAAAATTAGCTGGGTGTAGTGGCATGCGCCTGGAGACTGGAGGCTTAGCCAAGAGAAGTGCTTGAGTCTGGGTAGTCGCGGCTGATGTGAGCCGTGTTCACACTACCACATTCCATCCTGGGTTACAGAGCAAGACCTTGTTTCGGGGAAAAAAAAAAAGGCTCAAAGAACAAAAGGAAGATGTGGAGAAAGTCAAGAAAACAATACATAAACAAAATGGAAATATTAATACAGATTAAAAAAAAAACTAAAAAGAAACCAAAGGAATTCTGGCTGAAAAGTACAATTAACAGAAATGAAAAATTCAGTAGAGGAATTCAAAGACAGATTTGGGCAGACAGGAGAAAGAATCAGCAAACCTAAAGTTAGGATGATGGAAACTATTAAGTCTGAGGAATAGAAAGAAAAAAAATTGAAGTGAAGAGGCTTAAGGGACCTGCAGGACACCATCAAGTAAGCCAAGTATACACTGTGGCAGTCCCAGTAGAAGAACAGAGGAAGAGGCTGGGCGTGGTAGCTCACGCCTGTAATCCTAGCATTTTGGGAGGCCAAGGAAGGCAGATCACTTGAGGTCAGGAGTTCAAGACCAGCCTGGCCAACATGGTGAAACCCTGTCTCTACTGAAATACAAAAATTAGCTGGGTGTGCTGATGCATGCCAGTAATCCCAGTTAGTTGGGAGGCTGAGGCAGGAGAACTGCTTGAACCCAGGAGGCAGAGATTGTAGTGAGCTTAGATCGTGCCACTGCATTCTAGCCTGGGTAACAGAGTTATAGACTCCATCTCAAAAAAAAAAGAAATCAGGGCCAGAGAGAATATTTGAAAAAACAATGAAAAACTAAAATCTGATGAAAGGCATGAATCCAAAAAGCTCAATGAGCATCAAGTAAGATGAACTCGAAGAGACCCACACCAAGACACACTATAATCAAACTTTTAAAAGATAAAGAATCTTGAAAGCATCAAGAAGAATGACTCTTCACATCAGCAAGTATCTCAACAGAAATTTTGGAGGCTAGAAAGCAGTGAGCCAACATATTCGAAATACTAAAAGAAAAATAACGTCAACCAAAAATCCTATATTAAGCAAAACATTATTTCAAAAGTGAGAGAAAAATTAAGACATCCCATGTAAACAGAAGCTAAATGAGTTCATTACTAGTAGATGTGCCCTGTAAGAAATGGTCAAGGGAGTGCTATAAGGTGAAATGAAAAGACACTAAACAATAATACAAAGCCATCCATACGAAGAAATAAAGATATCAAAGAAGGTAAATACTTCAGCAATTATACAAGTTAATATTACTGTAACAATGGTAACTCCTCTTTTTTGTTTCTACATGATTTTAAAAACTACTATAAAAAAATAATTATTAGTCTAAAAGCTAGTATGATTTTAACTTTGGTTTGATAGAATGGATTAAAAAAATTGATACAACTATATGCTGTCTACAAGAGACTCACTTTAGATCCAAAGACACAAACAGATTAAAAGTGAAAGGTTGAAAAAAAGATTCCATGCAAATAGTAGCCAAAAGAAATCAAGGGCAGCTATACTAATAGACAAAACAGACTTTAAATCAACAAAAGTTACAAGAGATAAAAAAAGACATTACATATATTAAAGTTCAATATGCCACCAAGAAGATAAAACAATTATATACATTTACATACCTTTTAAAAGAACACCAAACAATATAAAACAAAAATTGACAGAATTAAAGGGAGAAATATTTCTACAATAATAGTTGGAGATTTTAATCCCACACTCTCAATAATGTATAGAACAAACAGACAGGAAATAAGCAAGGAAATAGAGCACTTGACACAATAAACCAATGCGATCTAATAGACATTTAACAGGTACAGAGTTTCATTTTTACAAGATGAAAAGTTATGAAGATGGATGGTGGTAATGACTGCATAATTTGATGTTATATGTATTTTACAACAAAAAAAAGTAGACCAATGAGGAAGAAGAACGGCAACAACAACAAGCAGTAGTCATAGTAGCAAACAAAAAGAAAATAAAGCACAAGATATTTGGCAACTGAAAAAAGGACTACAGAAACTTGTGACTAAGAAATTGGTCCCAATTTTTGTTTGGTATAATAATTGTATTGAGGTTATCTTGTTATTTAATAAATCTATTTTTCTTGTCAGAGATGGCCTCTTGTTTTGTCACGCACAGTGGAGTGCAGTGGCACTACCACAGCTCACTGCAGCCTCAAACTCTCGGGCTCAACTGACACTGCTGCCTCACCCTCCCAAGTACATGCCTCCCATGCCTGACTAGTTTTATTCCTGTAGAGACAGGGTCCTGCTATGTTGCCCAGGCTGCTCTTGAACACCAGCTTCCCAAAGTGCTGGGATTACAGGCATAAGCCACAGCACCTGGCTAGGTTATATTTTAAGAGTCCTCATCTTTTAAAAATACATTCTAAAACAATTTTGAATAAAATGTTTAAGACTGGCTATAGAATTATCAGGAGGTACAAACAAAACAAGATTGGATATAAGCTGATAACTCCTTAAATGGGTAATGGATCTGTGGGGATTCATTAAATTATTTCTACTTCTTTACGATGATTCTGCTAAGACATTTTTTCCCCCTAAGATGGAGTCTTGCTCTGTCGACCTGGCTGGAGTGCAGCGGCATGATCTCGGCTCACTGCAACTTCCGCCTCCAGGGTTCAAGCAATTCTCCTGCCTCAGCCTCCTGAGTGGCTGGTATCACAGGTGTGCGCCACCACGCCCAGATAATTTTTGTATTTTCAGTAGAGATGGAGTTTCCCCATGTTGGCCAAACTGGTCTCAAACTCCTGACCTCATGATCCACCTGCCTTGGCTTCCCAAAGTGCTGAGATTATAGGTGTGAGCCACTATGCCTGGCCAACAAACTTTTTTTAAAAAGCAATTAAATAGGATCAGGAGAGTGAGACAGGAGAATCGCACGAATCCGGGAGGTGGAGGTTGCATTGACCCGAGATTGCGCCATTGCACTCCAGCATGGGCAACAAGAGTGAAACTGTGTCTTAAAAAAAAAAAAAAGCCAATAAAAAAATTTATCAAAACAAGATTTAAAACGCAGATTGCTTAAAAAGACTAAACATAAAATAGAACTGTAAAGCTATTCTCTTTTGTTTCTAGCTTGGATCTGTTTAATTTTCATTTGTTGAGAGAAGTATTATAATTTCAGAATGTTGTTTTAATTTGTAAGCAGTGATATTAAAATGGTCAAACATATAGCAGCTTGAAAAAAAAAAACTTGGTAGAACATTATAATCAATTGATAAAAAAAGATGAGCCAAATAATTTCAGTGAAAAAAAGCTAACGAGTAGCAATCAGAAGGAGCACTGATAATTGAAATCAAAAGATTACATTAAAAAAAAAATCTCTTGGGGAGAGTATAAAGAAAATAAAAGGGGAGAGACCCAAGATGGCCGATTAGCAACAGCTCAGGAATGTAGCTCCCAGTGAAAGCGCAGAGAACGAGTGAACGCCACACTTTCTGACAAATTTTTGTTGCCCACAGACCGGGAGATTCCCGGCAGAGGAGCCACACGGGTCGCCAGCGCGGCTCTTTTGGCCGGCGCGGCTGTTTTGCCAGTGCCCCAGCGCAGCGCTTCCCGGTGCGGAGTATACGGACGGACGGGCTCGGCTGGTCCCATCCCCACAAGGAAAACAGCAATTGGAAGCGCTGAGGACTGAGAGTTTCACAGCAAGCACAGTGAACCTGGGAAGGTCTGGCTCTGTGGGGAACAGGCATCCGCCAAAGGAAAAAGAAACAGAAAA
>CAUYQU010023099.1:0-10535 GCA_963574635.1 Cheracebus regulus
TTTTCAAATGGCTTTTTTGTTCTTGTTTTTCTTGGCAAGTTTTATTGTGAGTTTTTCTAATTATGAAGCAAAATTTCTTTTCTCCACCATGCTTTATGTGATAGTATTTAAAATTGATGTGAGTTATTATGTCAAAAAAAAACTGATCTATTAAAGAAGTAATAGGCCTTTCTGAGCTGATTTTTCCATCTTTTGTAATTATCTTTATTAAAAAAATTGTACTTGGAAAAAAAAAAAAAGAATTGATTGTTCTTAAAGGTATATAAAGGCCTTAAAGGTATATACAGGCCAGGATGATACCTGCCTTAACTTAAAAGTAAGCATAAAACTCATCACAATGACCAATCTGAAGAGGAAAATAAAAGCCATGATGTGGCAATATCAAACTTAAGAAATTTTAAAACATTGTTTGATTTTCTCCAGGTAGAAGTATACATCAATTATTAAATTCATATGGAATTCAGGACTTTAAAAAAGTAATCAGACCCAGAAGTCTCCTCGCCAGGCTGAGTTCTTGTCAGAAATACACAAAGCCAATTACACATCATTCTTCAAATGGGTTTGAAATTTTGGCCAATTGGCCTTTTACAAAAGCCCACATTTCGAGAACTCCATTATCTTTACAAGAGGTTTTGTTGAAAACATGTAGTTTTCTAATTCACATATCAGAAAGACAACAGTTGTAACAAAAATGACTTTGTTTCTGTTTTCTAAAAGTCAGCCAACCGGTCTATTCCACTGAGGCATATTATTAGGCAAAGGAAGCTTAATAAGTATAAATATATTTTGGTAGATATGTTTTCTGTACATAAGCATAAAGTCTGGTTTTCTTTTTTTAAATCACACTTTAAAAATTGATTTATCATTCTGAATGCCAATAGTGATATCTTTGTTTTAAATAGCAAAATGTTAACAATTCACATAATTTGAGGTCATCATGGATCTAATAAAAACTGTCCTTAAATATAATGTTCTCTGAATCTCCCTATGTATTGCATAATGAAATCATAATATTCTCAATGGATACTTACTATCAAAATAATAGGCAATGCATGCACATGTCATACACCTATTTGCATAATGAAATTAGTTTTTAAACTCTTGATCCAGGTACTTTTCCTTTACACTAGAAAAAAGAAATTAGCAGAGTAACTGACAGCAATATGATTCTCCCACCTAAAAATAACAACAAACAAGCAATATAAGTTAAATTAAATAATAAGTAAAAATGTTACCTATCTACTCATTTTGTGTTCTTGACTTTGTTTTAGAAATAAGGCACTCCACCACATGAAGATGTGCCTGCTTCCCTTTCTCCTCCAGCCATGATTATAAGTTTCCTGAGGCCTCCCCAGCCATGCTTCCGTAAAGCCTGTGGACCTGTAAGTCCATTAAAACTCTTTTCTTCATAAATTACCCAGTCTCATAGCAATGTGACAACAGATTAATACAAAGCCTCAAAGTCATTATGAAATAACTCTGTTTCAAAAATAAAAATAATTCACTGATTTTATTCTCACTTTAAATAAAATAAGTATTTCATCTCTACATATAATTACTTGTTATATACTCTTTTATTCCTATAAGAAAGTCAAATACGAATTAATAACAAAAGGAAGGATGTACCTAAATAAATAGAACACATGTGTGGAATTAATTGCAAATATCAGCTTTTCAACCTCTCATGAATTTATTACAGTATTCTATACTAAAAATTTAAAGTGTTTTAAAATATTTTTTTCTCAAGAGATTATGTAATTGAATATGAGTGATCTAATAGCTCACCAAGAAAAATGAAAGTTTGAGAACGAGAATATTAGCTCCAAACTGATTGTTTTACTTTTGCTATGGTATCTTTCTCTTTAACATTTGAACAGACTTTTAGAGAAATTTTCTTTTGAGGAATTTCAAAAGTACCAATCATTTTTTTATTAAATGCTAAAGTTTTCTATATCCAATGCAATGTTGTTTCATTCATTTTAAATCTCATGTCTGCAGTTATGAAATATTATCAAACAGTAGACCTGCCACAAAGCCATGAAGAAAATCGTCTAAGTTAGGCAACTGAAGAATCCCCAAGAGTAGGCCAGGCACGGTGGTTCCTAGCACTGTGCGAGGAGGCCAGGGCAGGTGGATGCCTTGAGCTCAGGATTTCCAGACGAGCCTTGGCAACATGGCAAAACTCTGTCTCTATAAAAAATACAAGAAATTAACCAGGTATGGTGGGGCATGCCTACAGTCCTAGCCACCCAGGAGGCTGAGGTGGAAGGATCACCTGAGCCTGGTGTTCAAGGCTGCAGAGACAGTGACAGTGATCATGTCACTGCCTGGGCAACAGACTGAGGCCCAGTCTCAAAAAAAAAAAAAAATAGTAAAAACAAATCTAAGCTCATGAATCTCTCCCTTCTTTGCCAAAATTTGTTTTCTTTTTACATTGTCATATCTGTTTTGGTGTCACTTACGTGAATTTTCTCTAAAAATACGCAGTCTCATGTATTTGGCTTCCCCTTCTTTATTAATATATTTTGGTTTATCATATTATCCTCCTAAATGATGTCCCAAGGTCGGTTACACTTGAGCAGCTTTGATAACAAAATAAAACCACAGTCATATTCCTCTGCTTAACATGTGCCTAGGGAATTTGGACATTCTTAATAAGCTCATTGACTAAGATGAACTTAGTGTTTCTCTCTGCTGATTAAATTTTAGACAAGCTTCTTCCCGACTTTTGGCTCTGATCTCCCTTTTCTTAGAGCATTTTATTTAGAAAACACGTCATTGCAAAGTCTCTGCCTCTTTGTGATACAGATGGCCCTAATTTACAATGGTTCAACTTAAGAATTTTTAATTTTATTATGGTATGATATGTATTCAGTGGAAACTGTACTTGGAGTACCCATGTAACCATTCTCTTTCTCAACTTCAGTACAGTGTTTAATAAATTACATGAGATATTCAACACTTTATTATAAAATAGGCTTTGTGTTAGATGATGTTGCTCAATTTTAGGCTATTGTAATAATATAATTATTCTGAGCACATTTTAGGTAAGTTAGGCTATAACGTTCCTCAGCTAAGCTGTTATTAAATGCTCGAATGCATTTTTCACTTGCACTTTTTTCTTCGTTTACTTTGTTTGTTGTTTGAGATATGCTATCTAGCACTGTTAACTAGGCGGGAGTGCAGTGCTGACCATAGCTCATTACAGCCCCAGTTCCTGGGCTCGAGGAATCCTCCTGCCTCAGCCTCACCAGAAGCTGGTAGCTGGGGCTATAGGCATGCACCCCTGTGCTCAGCTAATTAAAAAAAATTTTTTTTTGGTGGAAATGGAGTCTCACCATGTTGTCTAGGCTGGTCCAGAACTTCTGCCTGCATTGGCCTCTCAGAATGCTGGGATTACAGGCAAGAGCTATGGCACCTCATCCACTTGCAATATTTTCAATTTATGGTGGGTTTATTGGAACTAACTCCAAGTCAAGGAATATCTGTATATGTAACACTTTTTTTTAAAGCCTATTCACAATTTTACAATAGATAAATGTCCTTCTTAAGTACTTGGAAGCCATTCTTTGAAATGTAATTATCAAGGAAGATTGTGCCTTTATTCTTCCCAGTCCTTATGGGAAAGGAGATATCTAACTTAGAAGGAACCCAATTAGCAAACACAGATGACCTAATTACAGAGAAAAGCATTTGTGAACAGGAAATAATTCAAAGCCCATTGATCAACCTCCCCACTAATACCCGCAGTACTTATGTAGCTCATCCCAGCCCAACATTTGTTTCCAGAGTTGAGTTCAGACATAGATAGGGCTTCTTTCCCCTATTTTGCAATAGCCTTGAATAAAGTATTTCTTTTCTATTAAAATTTGTTTTGTGCAATTTTTGCTTGAAACCAACTATGTTTAATGTAATGTCCAAACAATAATCACATGTAACTTTGAATAGCCTTATGAGAATACTGAATATCTGTGGGATAAAATAAAGCATAGAGAGACAGATTTAAATATGTATGGATGTGCGTGTGTGTGTGTATATAAATATGTTTAATTACACAATTTGCCTCCTGATATCAATAAACTGCTGAAAATCTTTTGTAAGACTTAATTTTTCTTGTTTCATTTATGTCCTTCCTAGGTTTCCCTAGGAAGATCATCTACTTAAATAAATGTGAAAATACTTAAATTACTTTTACTAATTATTTTGATGACTTTTTAGTTTTTCAAAATTTACCAGATTTCTTCAGAAAACAATCACATCAATTTTGAGGCAATTAGAATCAGAGGAGTGCCCCTCTTAGGGGTCACTGTATTTGAACTTTTAAGATTCACGCAAGTAAGTGATATTGACAGCCTACAGTCAAAGAAAGTTACAATAAAATTGTAAGTTTTACATCTACATTTTATGACTACCATTTGAAATGAGGAAATCTCCTGAGTCAAAAAAGCAGTGATTACTAAATAATGAAAAGAAACCTCCTTGCTTTGCCTTTTAAACCATAAGGTGATTATTTCTTAATTTAAGTAGTGATGTCACTATGCAGTTACTGACAAAGAAATAAATCAGGCTCAAAAATCCATTGTCAATTAACTAGAAACTTTTTATTTTTATTTTTCTAGGAAAAAAGAAAAAAAAAGCATAGGAGGAAAAAAACATGGGAAGAAAGGAGGAACAAAAGCATGAGAATCTTAGTTAAGTTCAATGGAACATAAAATGCCATGAGATAACATGTATTTTTCATGGAAAACGCCCTCATTAGGTAGGTAAACACCTTAAAATGTGCTGTATTATTATGTCAAATGCAATGTTAGATACCCACGAGAAGGATAGAGGTGAACACTTAGCTCAATTGGAGTTTTAATGGAAGCTTTTCTGAGAGGAATAATTTCCCAAAAGGGCTAAATTTTGAGTAGACAATGAATAAGAGCCAGACAATGAAGGTAGAGAATGTTTTTACATGTCTTTATTTCCTTGAGTGTCCTGGTGATATTATCAGGGAAATGGAATTGGGCAAGGATTGAAGAAAATAAGTGAAATTTTGTTTGAGGTGGCTGCAAAACTTCAAGTGAGTATGTTTAGCTACAAATAAATAAGTAAACATATGCATATATATGAATATGAAAGTCAATAAAGATGTATGGATTAAACATGTAGATTTGGGAATCACCAAAGCCAATCATGGTTCATACATAAACTTTGAAAATAGATATGAAAGCAAAGAGAGAAAAAGAGTAATGAATTTGAGAAAGAACTGGGGCAATCCTAATGTTAAAATGATAAGAGAGTAATAGCCCACAAATGAAAATTATGTAAATAGTGTAACAGAATGCCAGAGAGTAATGAGTTCTAGACAGTTGTGCCTGGTGTATAGTATCCTATAAAGAGGTCTAGTGAATTGAGTGGATGTTCTCACTGGATTTGGCAATATTGAGTCACTGATGTACTTCACTTTTGATGTTTAATTAGAGTCTTGAGGATGAAAATGAAAACAAACTGCAATGTGTTGGTGAACCAATTAAAACTGAGAGATTAGAAATAATAATTATTATTTAGGGTATGTATGGTTAATAAAAGGCTTTTTATTTGAGGAGAAGCATAGGAAGAAAAGACAGTAGAAATTTCCTTAAAAACAGGATGACAGAGATGACTGAAGGAGTTGGAGGTCAAATATAAATGAAATAGAGGAGACATTGATGGAGTAATGTAGCTGTTGAATAAGACAGGGAAGATAAATTGGAGATAAATGAAGATGTGAATATATTTGAGAGTGGGAAAAACAAAACTAAATTCATTTATGCCAAATAACTTTAATTATATTTTTAAATTGTTAGAATGTAGAAATAATAAAAATATGATTGAATAGCTGGCTTAAACAGAAAGGTAAATGAGTAATGTAGTTAGGGAAATGTGAAAACTGTCCAAAGATAGGTAATATTACTGATGAATGGTACTGAATACCAAATAATGCAAAATATATCTAAATTACTTAGTGATGTCCCCACTGTCCTTTGCATCTCTTAGGACGTATTTGAGTTAGTATTTCATGATCATGTTCTTTGTGTGCCAAGCATGAGTGCCTATCCTCAGACCTAAGCCTCGCCATACTCTCCCGTCTCTTTATCCTTTGCAGATCACTCTCCTCCTGCCTCTTGGTGACTGTCACTACCTACCCTTTTTTGAGGCTCTGTTACCCTGGAGACATACAGGGATATGTGATAATTTCTTCTTAGGTTTTTCCTTTCTTGTTTTTTACCCACAGATAGCAAGACAGCAAGTAAATCCTCTTTTAACTTTTCAGTTTCACTGCTAACTACTAATGGAAAAACAGGTAGCATAGAACCAAAGTTGTACTTTGCACACGTCTCAGAATGACAATGAGTGGTTTGTAATTACTGATGGCAAGGAAAGAATTAGGGATGGATACCACCTAGCAATTCTCCCTCTGTCTTTATTACCCTGAGGGCAGAGCTCATCAAAAGAACACTTTCCTTCTGTTCTCTCATTTACTTAAAATTAAGGCCTGAAGACATAATCAAGGCAGAACAACAAGTAGTCCCTTGTCTCAAGTGGACCATTTGCATTTCAAAGTATCTCTGGATTCTAGATGATGACTTTTCCAAGGGTTTAAGCTCCTTCCTGGAAAGATCACTTGAATGTACTTCACAGTGTGCTTCAATAGAATTGCATTTATTACAGTGAAGACTTGTCAAGTGAATGTGCCCAGCTGAGATTTCTGGAGATACAGGGCCATCTATCTTATTATTATCATTATTATTTTTTAAATTGTACTTTAAGTTCTGAGATTCATGTGAAGACTCGCAGGTTTGTTATATAGGTATACACATGATGGTTTACTGCACCATCAACCTGTCATCTACATTAGGCATTTTTCCTAATGCTTTCCCTCCCCAGCCTCCCACCCCCTGACAGGCCCCGGCATATGATGTTTCCCTCCCTGCGTCCATGGGTTCTCATTGTTCAACTCCCACTTATGAGTGAGAACATGCAGTGTTTGGTTTTTGTAATCCTGTGTTAGTTTGCTGAGAACGATGGTTTCCAACTTCATCCATGTCCAGGCAAAGGACATGAACTCATTCTTTTTTATGGCTGCATAGTATTCCATGTTGTATATGTGCCATATTTTCTTTATCCAGTCTATCATTGATGGGCATTTGGGTTGGTTCCAAGTCTTTGCTATTGTGAACAGTGCTACGGTAAACATACGTGTGCATGTGTCCTTATAACAGAATGATTTATAATCCTTTGGGTATATACCCAATAATGAGATTGCTGGGTCAGATGGTATTTCTATTTCAAGATCCTTGAGGAATCGCCACACTGTCTTCCACAATGGTTGTACTAATTTGCACTCCCATCAACAGTGTAAAAACTTTCCTGTTTCTCCACATCGTCTCCAGCATCTGTTGTTTCCTGACTTTATAAGGATCACCATCCTAACTGGCGTGAGATGATATCTCAACGTGGTTTTGATTTGCAGTTTTCTAATGACCAGTGATGATGAGTTTTTTTTTTTTTTCATATGTTTGTTGGCCACATAAATGTCTTCTTTTGAGAAATGTCTGTTCATATCCTTTGGTCACTTTTTGATAGGGTTTTTTGTTTTATTCTTGTACACTTGTTTAAGTTCCTTGTAGGTTCTGGTTATTAGCCCTTTGTCAGACGGATAGATTGCAAAAAATTTTCTCCCATTCTGTAGGTTGCCTATTCACTCTGATGATAGCTTTTCTTCAGCAAATTCTCAAGAAACAAAATCAACGTGCAAAAATCACAAGCATTCCTATACACTAATAACAGACAAACAGATGACCAAATCATGAGCAAACTCCCATTCACAATTGCTGCAAAGAGAATAAAATACCTAGTAATACAACTTGCAAGGGATGTGAAGGACCTCTTCAAGGAGAACTACAAACCACTGCTAAAGGACATGAGAGGACACCAACAAATGGAAAAACATTCCATGTTCATCAATAGGAAGAATCAATATCATGAAAATGTCCCTACTGCCAAAGTAATTAATAAATTCAATGCTATCCCCATCAAGCTACCATTGACTTTCTTCCCAGAATTAGAAGAAAAACTACTTTAAATTTCATATGGAACCAAAAAAGAGCCCATATAGCCCAAACAATCCTAAGAAAAATGAATAAAGCTGGAGGCATCATGCCACCTGACTTCAAACTATACTACAAAGCTACAGTAACCAAAACAGCATGGCAATGGTACCAAAACAGAGATACAGACAAACGGAGCAGAACAGAGGCCTCAGAAATAATTCCACACATCTATATCCATCTGATCTTTGACAAACCTGACAAAATCAAGCAATGGGGAAAGGATTCCCTATTTAACAAATGGTGTTGCGAAAACTGGCTAGTCATATGAAGGAAACGGAAACTGGAACCGTTCCTTACACTTTATACAAAAATTAACTCAAGATGGATTAAAGACTTAAATATTAGACCTAAAACCATAAAAACCCTAGAAGAAAACCTAGGCAATACTATACAGGACATAGGCATGGACAAAGGCTGCATGAAAAAAACACCAAAGGAATGGCAACAAAAGCCAAAATTGACAAATGGCATCTATCTTATATATACATCTATGTGCCTGCCCTAGGATACCTTTCAGCACAAATGCATACAGCCTAAGTAACCAAATTAACCCCTCAAAAGAATGACAATGAAGTCTAAAATGTAAGGCAATAGAACACAATATTATTAGAAAGATTGATCTGCTACATGTGAAAGTCTATTACTCTGACAGAGTCTAAGGACCTTTAGATTTTAAAGGACAGGTTTTTGTTTGTTTTTGAGGCAGGGTCTCACTCTGTTGGCCAGGCTGGTGTTCAGTGGTGTGATCACAGTTCCTTGCATCCTAGACCTCCCAGACTCAGGTGATCTTCTCACCTCAGCCTTCTAGATATCTGGGACTATAGGCACACATGCACATCCCAACGCCCTGCTATATTTTTGTAGAGACAGGATCTCCCCATGTTGCCCAGGTTGGTCTTGAACTTCTGGACTCAACTGATACAGGCATGAGCACCATGCTTGCCCAACAGAACATTCTTAACTAGAAAATTGTATATTCTACTATAGCAGAAGGAGATAATTTTCATTAGTAAAAATAAATGGACAACATTAAACTTCTTTAACATTTTCGTAAAAATACTCAGATTTGGCTGTGTCTTCACCCAAATCTCATCTTGAATTGTATCTGCCGCACTTGCCACATGTTGTGGGAGAGATCCAGTGGGAGATAATTGAACCATGGGAATGGATCTTTCCCATGCTGTTCTCATGACAGTGAATAAGACTCACAAGGTCTGATGGTTTTATAAAGCAGAGTTCCCTTGCACAAGCTCTCTCTTTACCTGCTGCCAGGTTAGTCATGCCTTTTGCTTTCTGCCATGACTGTGAGTCCTCCCCAACTATGTGGAACGGTGAGTCCATTAAACCTCTTTCCTTTATAAATTACCCAGTCTCTGGTACATCTTTGTCAACAGCTTGAAAATAGGCTAATACACATGGTTAGATTGAAGATACTCATTTTTAACTTATTACAAATTCAAAAATAACATATTTTAATTTATCAATTTTAATTAATATTTTGTGTGCTTTCATAGGCATTTTTTGATATATATCTCATATAGCTGTATATAAAATGCTGAGAGAATTAATCGCTGAATAAATTAGTATCACAAGTCTTGAAGAATTTATGATTTATTGAGAAAAAAGAAAAAAAACCTTTATGTAAGGCAAAGTATTAAAGATTTTAAATAAAGGGGTAGGATAGTATAGGGAAGAGTTTTAAGTGAAGTCACAGAAGAAACTGGTATTTTAGAGAAGCAAAATTCTTTTTTTTTTTTTAAATTCAGTGTAGGAGGCATAAGAAACAAAGTTGAGAAGAAAACAATTTTTAGAATTGGGAAGAGCCTCATGAAAGCATCATTATAATAGGGCCAAATCAGCTATCATTTCAGAAAATATAAATAAAACTCCTTTCAGAATACAAAAAAATAAAATACCTATTAACTCCATACAAAGGAGGGAAATGACTGGTGAAATAGATATCCTTTACAAGTGTTTAAAACCTCAGATTTTATTCTAGACTTCCTTAAAAAACATGTGGTAATTGAACTACTTAAATCCAGAAAAAATATCACTTCATAAAAACGCCCTAATCCCTATAATACCCTGTAAACAGCTCTTTAGTGACAAACAATTCGTTAGTGATATTTTATCATTTTACATCAATTGTAATGCCGTGTTATAATCTGATAAAGATACTTCAGATAAATATATTTTTTAAAAATTCAAAACTGCCTGAGGCTTATAATGACATTCTGGTCTATAACACCTACTCTCTTTTACACTAATCTATAATTGATGGCTCATGACATTGCCATTTTCAAGCCATTAGTTACACAATAACAATGTTAATTAGTTTTGATTAAGTCAGCCATATTCAAGCTTGTATTATTTTAACTTTCTCTAATTGATAGATGA
>CAUYQU010023101.1:0-27284 GCA_963574635.1 Cheracebus regulus
TTTTTTTTTTTTTTTTTTTTTTTTTTTTTTTTTTTTTTTTTTTTTTTTTTTTTTAGCTCATCAGCTATGGTTAGTGTTAGTGTATTTTATGTGTGGCCCAAGACAATTCATCTTCTTCCCGTACGGCCTCCAGGGAAGCCAAAAGATTAGATACCCCTGCTGGGATCTGTATTTTCAGCTGCCAACCTAACTTTTATTTCTGGATCTTACAGGTACCTAAAACTCACTATGTACCAAATGGAATTTTACTCTGTCTTCCTCCCAAAAGCTCCTTCTTTAGAGTTCCCTGGATCAGTAAATGACACCCCCAGCCACTCAGTTGTTCATGTCAAAATCAGTAAATTACCATTGATATCTTTCCTTCCCTCAACTTCTAGACTTCATCACTTACCAAATTCTGTGGATTCTGACTCTTAAATGTTGCTCATTTCTTTCCATCTCCTCTGCCTTTTAAAGACACCTGATGTCTACTCAAGTCTAGTCAAATCTTCTTCCCCTCCCACATGGACAGCTGCAAAATCTTCCTAGGAGACTTCACCTGATTCACTCTTGAATGCCCTCATTCATTCTTTCCACAAAAGTCAGAGCAATCTTTAAAAAAAACTTAATTGTATTGTACCTTCCCCGTGGCTCAACTTTAATGGCTTTATTTATTTCACATAACATAAAATGTACTATCCTAACCAGTTTTAAGTATGCTGTTTAGTAGTATTAAATATATCCACATTTTTGTGCAACCAATCTCCAGACCTTTCTCATCTTGCAAAACTGGAACTCTTTACTAATTAAACAAAAACTCCCCATTCTCTCTCCCTCCAGTTCCTGGTAACCACCATTCTACTTTCTGTCTCTATGAATTTGAGTACTCTGAGTACCTCATTTAAGTAGAATCATTCAGTATTTGTCTTTTATGACCACCTTAGTTCACTTACCATTATGTCCTCAAGGTAATCCATCTTGTAGCATGTGTCAAAATTTCTTTCCTTTTAAAGGCTGCATAATATTCTACTATATGCATAAAATACATTTTATCTATTCACCTGTGGATGAACACTTGGATTGTTTCTGCCTTTTGGCTGTTGTGAATAATTCTGGTATAAACATGATATAAAAGTCACTCTTTGAGATCCCTGCTTTCAATTCTATTTCATATATACCCAGAAATGGAATTGCAGGATTATGTGATAACACTGTTTTTACTCATCTGAAGAAATGCCATACTGTTTTACAAAGGATTTGTACCGTTTTGCATTCTTGCCAATAGTACACAAAAATTCCAATTTCTCCACACCCATGCCAACATTTGTTATTTTCTGTTGTTTTGATAGTAGCCATCCTTATAGGTTGCAGCATTTGTAGATTCCATTGTTGATTTTCAACACAGGCAATCGTTTTGTCCTCCACATTAAAGGTGATTGTGCTGTAAAGTGGTATCTCACTGTGATTTTGATTTCCATTTCCCTAGTGATTGGTAATGTTCAACATCTTTACATTTGTTAATTGGATATTTGTATATATTTTTAAAAAGGGTTATTTAGGTTCTTTGTCAATTTTAAAATCATTGTGTTGTTTAGTTGTAGGAGTTCTTTATGTATTTTAGATATTAACTCCTTACCAGATATATAATTTGCAAATAATTTCCCTATTTTGTGGTTTGCCTTTTCACTCTGATAACTGTGTCCTTTGATGCATTTTAATGGCTTCTTACTAGTCCTAAGATAAAAGACCCAAATCCTTCATAATTCAGCTTCAGTTGACATCTCTAGTTTCCATTTTGATTGTAAGGCTGCAACCACTGGCCTTTAAGCTCTTTCCCTCTTCTGTTTGTTCGGCCTTTGCCTCGAGCATCTGTAATTTATTGGTTATTACCATGAGTATCTGTTCAAAGATTGCCTCCTCTACGAGACAGCAGACTCTATGAGGCAGGAACTATGCCTGGAGCCGACTTACTCATTAGCATAGTAGGTGCAGTGCCTTCGGCCATCATCTTTTCAGGGTCCACAAAAATGTTTTAATTTCAATTGTTAAAAAATCAGTTACAAAAAGAATATAATAATAATAGAGGATAAATACAGCCTGGATTATGTTTGTTTTTATACCAGCACAGTTGTAAAATACAAGTTTGTTTTTTATAAATAAAGGAAGGGACCAAAAAAGGCTAAAGGCTTAAGACCCATACAAGTTAAAATGCAACCTTGATTGTGCCCGTTTTGTTCTTGCCTGTGTCCCCGTTTGGACTACTATAAGGCCTCACAGGCACTAGACACTCAACTAACATGCATCAAATAAACGGAGGAATGAAAATGGCAAAAAGGAGGTATCTGCAGTAAGTGTGTAGAATCTCCCTAACACTGATTCTTTGAAATAATACCACAGCTCTTAGTTATAAGAGGCAGAGGATACTGAATTTCTTTCTGTCTTTGCCCAAGGGTGCTCTGTTCTGTTTGTTTTGAAAGATTTTAGAAAGAGGTCTACAGAGAGCCAACACTTAGCTTTAACACATGAATTCAGCCTGAGTTGCCTATAGTTCTTTAAAAACTGAGCCTGCACACTCTGGGAAGATCTGATACCAAGGCAATGCTTTATTCCTCTTTTATTTTTCTTTCATTATCTTAACATTTTTAAACCACAGATTGATTAAGGTATAATTGTCATGCAATACACTGCACATATTTAAAGTGTACACCTTGGTAAGTTTTGATATATGTACATGTCTCTGAAACTATGAAGATAATGAACATATCCATCACTCCCTGAAATTTTGTTTGAAGTCAGGTGATTCCTTTAACTATTTGTTCTTTATCAGATTTGTTTTATTCTAGATTCTTTAGAATCAGCTTGTAATTTCTTCAAAAAAGCCATATGGGATTTAGACTGGGATTGCTTTGAATCTACTTCAATTTTAGGAGAACTGATATCTTAGCAATATTAAGCCTTTTGATTTATGAACATGATATATCTCTCCATTTTATTAGATCTTTAATTTCTCTCAGCAATATTTTTTTATCTTTTGGTGTATATGTCTTTCATGTAATTTTTCAAATTTATCTCTATTTTGATTGTGTTGTAAATGATAGTTTTTAAATTGTAATTTATGATTATAGCTTGTATATAGAGATACAATTGGTTTTGCATATTGGTCTTGTATCCTGCAACCTTGCAAAACTCACTTATTAGGTCAAGTAGCATTTGTAGATTCTATTGTTGATTTTCAACACAGACAATTGTTTTGTCCTTTGTAGATTGTACTGTTGATTTTCAACATAGACAATTGTTTTGTCCTCCACATTAAAGGTGATTTTATTGTCCTCCTTCAAATTATCTTTGCTGGGAGTTTGGTCTAAATTATATACTGTGCCAGAACCTGAAAATCCAAATGATGTTTTCCTCAGTGAAGAGAGGGAGCTTAGTCTCATTGTACAATCAACCTGTGTTTGAATCAATAGCTTCCAGTCCATCTTGTGCTCATATGTGTAGGCTGCAGTGATTTTCCAGCTTCCTACCCTGTCAGTCTTGGCATTTTGGTGCCCAGAGAGCTTCGTGCCATTTGTAGAAGTGCAGTTCACTGTGCAATCTGTCCTCCAGACTCTGTATAAATGTCAGATATTAATCTTAGCACTTTTAGCCAACTTAATACATCACTATCTACATGTAGTAAAGTTTTCATTTCCCATATGCTGAGATCACAATATCATAGCACCCTCATCTGAAGGTGATTTGGCTTTAGTAAAAACCTATCATGAATCTATGCCTCTTTTCTCTGTATTTGCTGGCTCCTTCCACACTCATCCCAACTCCTTTCCATGGTCTTTCTCTGACTTAACACTTTCTTTTTTTAAATTTTAACATCTTTTAATTTTTGAGTGCTGAAAGTTTTAGAGTCAGCCCTTAGCAAGGGCCTAGAACTTTATGATATGCATTTTTGTATAGGCCTCATTCCTGGCTCTGTTTATATTCCCGTCTCATTTTCCCTTTGTCTCATCTTTCTTGCTTACTATTGATTTCTATTCTTTTGATATATTTTGCCTATTTTTGCGAGTGAACCTAAATTCTTTCTGCAAAAAGGCAAGATATAAATTTCAGTTGACCCTTGAACAATGTGAGGACTAGGGTTCTGATCCCCTGTACAGTCAAAAATCTGCATAAAACCTTTGATTCTCCAAAAACTTAACTACAAATAGCCTACTGTTGACCAGAAGCTTTACTGATAACATAGTCAATTAACACATATTTTGTATGCAATACATATTACATATTGTATTTTTTAAATAAAGTAAGCTAGAGAAAAGACAATGTTATTAAGAAAATCATACAACCATCAGAGAATGCTATAAACACATCTATGCACATAAACTAGAAAATCTAGAAGAAATGGATAAATTCCTGGATGCATACACCCTTCCAAGACCATACCAGGAAGAAACTGAATCCCTGAATATACCAATAATGAGTTTTGGCATTGAAGCAGTAATAGCCTACAAACCAAGAAAAGTGCAGGACCAGATGGATTTACTGCTGAACTCTACCAGAAGTACAAAGAAGAGCTGGTACCATTCCTACTGAAACTATTTTGAAAAATGGAAAAGGAGGAATGCCTTCCTAATTCATTCTTTGAGGCCAGCATTATCCTGATACTAAAACCTGGCAGAGATACAACAACAACAAAAAAATAAAACTTCAGGCCAGTATCCTTTATGAATATTGATGTAAAAATCCTCAACAAAATACTGGCAAACCGAATCCAGCAGCACATTAAAAAGCTTATCCACCATGATCAGGTAGGCTTTATCCCTGGATTCAATGCAGGTTCAACACATGCAAATCAATAAATGTGATTCATCACATAAACAGAACTAATGACAAAAACCATATGATTATTGCAGTAAACAGAGGAAAGGCCTTCAATAAAATTGAACATCCCTTCATGTTGAAAATTCTCAATAAACTAAATATGGAAGGAACATATCTTAAAATATTAAGAGCCATTTATGACAAACCCACGCCAATATCATACTGAATGGGCAAGATCTGGAAGCATCCCCCCTGAAAACTGGCACCAGACATGGTTGCCCTCTTACCACTCATATTCAGCATGGTATTGGAAGTTGTGGCCAGGGTAATCAGGCAAGAGAAAGAAATAAAGAGTCTTCAATTAGGAAAAAAGGAAGTTAAACTACCTTTGTCTGCAGATGACATGATTCTGTACCTAGAAAGCCTTATTATCTCAGCCCAATTCTTAAGCTGGTAAGCAACTTCAGCAAAGTCTCAGGATACAAAATCAATGTGCAAAAATTGCTAACACTCTTATACACTAACAGTAGGCAAACTGAGAGCCAAATAATGAATACACTCCCATTCACAAGTGCCACAAAAAGAATAAAATACTTAGGAACACAGCTAATGAGAGAAGTGAAGTATCTCTTCAAAGAGAACTACAAACTGCTCAAAGAAATCAGAGATGACACAAACAAGTGGGAAAACATTCCATGCTTATGGATAGGAAGAATCAATATCATGAAAATGGCCATACTGCCCAAGGCAATTTATAGATTCAATACTATTACCATTAAACTATCATTGTCATTCTTCACAGAATTAGAAAAAAACTATTATAAAATCCTATGGAACCAAAAAAGAGCCTGAATAGCCAAGGCAATGCAAGCAAAAAGTATAAAGCTGGAGGCATCATGTTACCCAACTTCAAACTGTACTACAGTCACCAAGACAGCATGGTACTGGTACAAAGACAGATAAAAAGACTAATGGAATAGAATAGAGAACCGATAAGACCACACACCTACAGCCATCTGATATTCAACAAACCCGACAAAATCAAGCAATGAGGAAAGCATTCCCTGTTTAATAAATGGTGCTAGTAGAACTGGCTAGCCATACACAGAAGAATGAAACTGGACCCCATCTTTACATCATATACAAAAATCTAGTCGAGATGGATTAAAGACTTAAATGTAAAACCCCAAACTATGAAAATCCTAGACAAAAATCTTGGCAACACCATTCAGGACATAGGCACAGGCAAAGATTTCATGATGAAGATGCCAAAAGCGATTGCAACAAAAGCAAAAATTGACAAATGGAATCTAATTAAACTAAAGAGCTTCTGCACAGCAAAAGAAACATCAGCAGAGTAAGCAGACAACCTACAGAATGGGAGAACATTTTTGCAATCTATGCATCTGATGAAGCTCTAATATCTAGCATCTGTGATGAACTTAAACAAATTTACAAGAAAAAAACAACCCCATTAAAAAGTGGGCAAAGAACATGAACAGACACTTCTCAAAAGAAGGCATACTTGTGGCCAATAAATATACAAAAGCTCAACATCACTGATCCTTAGAGAAATACAAATCAAAACCACAATGAGATGCCATCTCACATCAGTCAGAATGGCTATTATTGAAAAGTTAAAAAACAGCAGGTGCTGGTGAGGTTGTAGAGAAAAAGGAACACTTTTATGCTGTTGTTGGGAGTATAAATTAGTTCAATCATTATTGAAGCTAATGTGGTGATTCCTCAAAGACCTGGAGGCAGAAATACCATTAGATCCAGCAATCCCATTACTGGGTATATACCCAAAGGAATAAAATCATTCTGTCACAAAGACACATGCATATGTAGGTTCATCGCAGCACTATTCACAATAGCAAAGACATGGAATCAACCTAAATGTCCATTAATGTTAGACTGGATAAAGAAAATGTTGTACATGTATACCATGGACTACTATGCAGCCATAAAAGGAATGAGATTATGTCCTTTGCAGGGATATGGATGGAGCTGGAGGCCATTATCCTTAGCAAACTAATGCAGGAACAGAAAACCAAATACCGCATGTTCTTACTTATAAGTAGGAGCCTAATGATGAGAACACATGGACACATAGGGTGGGAAGCAACACACACTGGGGCCCATCAGTGGATGAGAGGTGGAAGGAGGGAGGGGACCAGGAAGAATAGTTTATACATGCTGGGCTTAATACCTAGATGATGGGATGATCTGTGCAGCAAACCATCATGGCACACGTTTACCTATGTAACAAACCTGCACATCCTGCATATGTACCCATGAACTTCAAATGAAAGTTGGAAATTTAAAACAAGAAATCATAGGATAAAATATATTTACTATTCATTAACTGCAAGTGATTCACCGTAAAGGCCTTCATCTTTGTTGTTTTCACATTGCTGAGGCTGAGGAGGAAGACAAGGAGGAGGGGCTGGTCTTGCTGTCTTGAGGGTGGCAGAGGCAGAAGAAAATCTATGTCTAAGTGGACCCGTGTATTTCAAACTTGTGTTATCGAAGGGCTAATTGTAATTGAGTAAAATTACCCTTAGGAAAGTGTTTTCTGTCTGTTTTGAGTGCTGCTTTTTAGCAGTGAACTTGGTGAGTTCACTATAGGGCAGGCTTCCTTTTGTCAGCCGTTTCCACTCACATTCTGAGAAGTCAACAGTGAGACTTTATTAAGCTGCTCACAATGATGTAATTTGTTACCCTTTTGAAAACCTTTTCCTTCTTGCGAGTTTCCTGCCCTCATGATGGCACTTATAACTTCCTGCCACCTAAATTTGACACCTCAAGCTTCAAACTAGTTTCCTCTATATAAGTAGTCATTGATTTTTTTTAATTCTACCCTTAAAACAGCTTCTACATCCTCTCTCCTCGTTCATTTCCTAGGCCATGACCTAGGCCCAGGTTTTTTGCTGTTATTGTTGTTGTTGTCTGAGATGGAGTCTCGCTCTGTTGCCAGGCTGGAGTGCAGTGGCGTGATCTCAGCTCACTGTAACCTCCACCTCCCGGGTCCAAGCGATTCTCCTGCCTCAGCCTCCTGAGTAGCTGGGATTACAGGCATGTGCTACCATACCCAGGTAATTTTTGTATTTTTTGTAGAAATGGGGTTTTACCCTGTTGACTAGGATGGTCTTGATCTCCTGACCTTGTAATCCACCTGCTTTGGGCTCCCAAAGTGCTGGGGTTACAGGCATGAACCACTGCACCTAGCCTGGCCCAGGATTTTAGCACCTCAGAACCACACCTGCCCACAGTGAGGTCTCTTTATTTCCTGTGTATAATTTAAAACCATTTCATACCAGTGTCAGCTTATTCTTTTTGGAACATCAATCTCATCATGATGTCACCTTTCTTACAAACAACTGGCAGCTCACTATTATACATGATGGATAGAATAGCTTACTATTATACACAAGACAGTAATAGTAGTATTTTGATAAGTGACTTCCTCATTTTATATCTTCATTTGATCCTTGTATTGAGGAGATATATGGAGAGCCTCATATAGATAAAAGGATGTACTATATATGATATATATTCTGCATTATGTATTTCCTTAATATGTGTCCTCATTTGATTATTATACAGCACTGTAATGCAGTTATTTATTATTGTTAGCCATTGTTATGGATGCTGTCTGCTGCCTAGATCCTCCTTCAAGATTACTTGATTTTCTCCCCAGCTACTGGGAGGGTTGTTTCCTTACAGCTCTCAGTGCATTTTCCTTTCTTGGCTGAAGTGAGACATCTCACTCCAGGTCACGCCCCTCCCCTAGAGAAGCAGCATCTAATGACTGGTTGATGTGAGTCCATAAGCCGTGGCCTTCTCACTCCAATCTGGGTCACTCTGAAGGGCATCCTAGCTCCAGAGCTCCCGGTGGGGTCAGCTGAGTGCTTGTTGCCTGCCTGGCAGCCCGTCTTCTCCCTCTGCCCAGCCCTGCTTCCTTGCCTTTCCCCCTCAGTATTGATCTGCAGAGCACGCCCTAATAAACTTCTCTCACACGAATCTCCATCTCAGTGTCTGCTTCCTAGAGGAGCCAACCTGTGACACTCATGTTTTAAAGATGCAGAAACTGAGGTTGAGAGAGATTAAGTGACTTCCCCAACATGAGCTAGAAATAGCACAAGACCCAAATCAGAAGTTCTGGTCCTGCTACTTAGTTGCAGTGTGGTTTTGTTCACATTCTTTAAGGTCTCAGCCTCAGTTCCGTCATCTCTAAAATGGGTATCATGAGACCTGACTCACAGGGTTATTGTGAGTTATCTCATGAAGACATACAGACCCAGCACCTAGCATAGTGTCTGCCAGAGTGCAGATACCCCACGATCAGGGTCCTCAGCTGGTCAACAGCAGGGGCTGCCCTTGAAGGCTGCTCTCTGACTTTATTACAAAGCTACTAATAGAAAAAGAATGTAAGCCACGCATGGAATTTAAAATTTTTGAGTAGCCACATAAAAAGTAAGAGTTATGTTCATACTGTTTTGTAAAAATAAACAGATAAAAGGAAAATAAAACAGGTAAAATTAACTTTAGAAATATATTCCATTTAACTCAATATTGCCAACATGTCATCTCGGCATGCTATCAATATAAAAATTATTGGATATTCTCTTTTCCTTGTTAAGTGGAATATAGCCTCAGCTGAGATGTGTTTTCTACCCACAGCACATCTCAGCTGAGGCTAGGCACATTGCAAGTGCTCAGTGGTGATGCAATGAATAGCTGAGTTGGAGAGCCTCTGCGCCCTAACCGCCCATCCACCACACAGCGCCTGTTCCCCGCCTGTAGGAAGAGCTCTGCTAATTGAGTCCCCTCCTCACACATCTCGCCAAGTCTCCTTCCTGCTTCCCAACAGAAGCCCATGCCCTCAGCCCCTCTCTCTTGACCTTATCAACTCTTCCCAGATTTCAGGCTGTAGTCCACATGGCTGGCCCCACCTAGAATATCCCACCCTGAACTACAAGACGTGGGAACATTGGCAAAGAAAGCAAAGGAAGTAATTCCACCTAGATGGATGAATCGTAAATGCAACTTTTTAAAAAAACCCACAGAATTAAAAGGTAGCTGGGATTGGGAAGCACAAGTGTGGTAGAGAAGGAGTTAGTAGTCTCAGTCTTTAAAGAGTTTCTACTTTGACAAGAAAAACACTAAACTATCAACATAGGAAAGTGGATAGGGACATGAAGAGACAGTTCACAGGTAAGGGAATCAAAATGGCTCGCAACATGTGGGTAAATGATCAGCTTTAGCAGTGATCACAGAAAGGCAAATAATGACAATACAATGCCATTTCCCGTACTACATCCTGCAAGATTAAAACTAGGACACTACTCAAGGCTGGTGAGAGTGCAGGGAGAAAAGCACAGAGCCCACACTGTTGATGGGAGTGCATGTCAGAAAGCCTTAAAATATTCATACACTTTACCCAGTAATTCCTCTTCCAGGAATCTCTTTTAGAGAAATAACCAGAAATGCAGACAAAGACATATGAGCACAGATGTTAATCACAGTGTTATTCATTATTGCCCAAGCAACCTACATGCCCAATACCGTGGAGATAGTATATGATTTACAGAATACCCAAACAATGGAAAATCAGGAAGCTACTTAAAAATGATGTTGATTAAGATGTTTAATGATATGGGGGAAACTTCTATATAAACTTAATAAAAAAAGAAGACGATTGTATACTCAGTATGATCTCAACGTCAGAAACTTGGGAAGAAAAATGACTATCTGGTAATTAAAAAGTGTTGGCAGGTTATCTTTGGTTGGTGTGACTTTAGGTGTTGGTTATTGTCTTCTTTATACATTTTCAAAGTAAAATTTACATATCAAAATGCACACACCTTAATGGCACAATTTTGACAAATGAACACGCCCATGTATCTCAAGTCTCTACCATAATATAGAACATCTCCAACTGCTTGAAAGTTCTCTTGTGCCTTTTCAAATCCACGCCCTCCCTGCAAGAGGAAACCTCTCTTTTCATTTTTTCCTTAGAAGAGTGTGCCTGTTCTAGCGCCTCATAGCAATGGACTCATTAAGCATGTATGCTTTATGTGAATGGCTTCTTTTGCTCAGCATTATGTCTATGAGTTTTAGATTTTAATTTTCTGAATTTTTCATGCTGTACCTGCCCGACGCTAAGAATTTTTTTTTTTTTTTTTTTTTTTTAAGATGGAGTCTTGTTCTGTCACCAAGGCTGGAGTGCAATGGTGCGATCTTGGCTCACTGCAACTTCTACCTCCTGGGTTCAAGTGATTCTCCTGTCTCAGCCTCCCAAGTAGCTGGATCTACAGGTATCCGCCACCACGCCCAGCTAATTTATATATTTTTCATGGAGATGGGACTTCACCATTTTGGTCAGGCTGGCCTCGAACTCCTGACCTCAAGTGATCCTCCTGCCTTGGCCTCTCAAAGTGCTGGGATTACAGATGTGAGCCATCATGCTCGGCCAAGAATTTTTTAAAAGATTATTTCCTAAAAGCAGGAAGCTCATTCTTGGACAGCCTACAACTGATCTATGATCACTCCTTTGAAGCTGCCTCCTTCAAGCTCTCTGCCCCACCGTCCCTCTGTGCCGAGCTTCTGTGCGCTGGGAGGCTGGGCTCCTAATCCCGACACATACTGTGTTCTCCTCGCAAGTGCTACTGTCAGGGAAGTGGCTGTGATGTGGCACCCTGGAAACCCTGCACATATCCGCAGGCGTGGAAACTTGACCCGCACGTGTCGAGACTTGACCCGCAGCAGATCTGGGTCTTGGCAGATTGCCTGCCTGTGGCTGTCCCTGAACACAAGAGCACAGGACAACTGCAAGGAGCTGCTCCAAGGGCATTTCTCACTCATTTCCTTATATATGCCAAGGGGGCCGTCCTGAGACAGCTGCTCACCTCCCCCAGTTCTAATGAGCTATGAGGCCTCCCGCCTTTCTCCTCAGGATGAGCTGCAGGCCATAAAGCTGCTTAGCTGCAGAGGGCGTCGGCTCCTCTACAAGTGCCTTCATTGGTGCTTCAGACATCTGGCCCCTTTTACTCTGGTGTCACCCTGCACGAGGGCCGCAGGGACCTTGCACCTTTGGCTCTTCCTCCTCCTCTCACTCTCTACACAGGTGGTAAATGGAGTCTGAAATGGCTTAGCTGTGTCTTTACCATCTGAATCCTCTGTCAGGCTTGGCCTTGGCTTGTGCTTGGCAGTTGTAAGTACACATCTTCGCTGGTTCCGTAGGGCTGCTGAAACGAAGTGCCGTGAGGTGGGTGGCTTTCACGATAGATGTCTGCCGTCTCGCAGTTCTGGGGGCTAGAAGCCTGAGAACAAGGTGCAAGCAGGGCTCTGAGGGAAGGATGCACGCCAGGCCGCTCTGCTTGGTGTGTGGGTGGCTGTCTTCTCTGTCTCTTCACATGGAGTTTCTGAGTGTGTGTTGGCATCAAAATTACCCCTTCATATAGGACACCGATCATATTGGATTAGGGCCTGCCCTGATGAACCTCATCTTAACTAATTTCATCTGCAGTGACCCTATTTCCAGACAAGGTCACATGCTGAGGTACTGGACGTTAGACTTCAACATCTAAATTTGGGGAAAATACAGCTGAATCTATAGTGACGTGTTTGTCCCCAAGTAGACTGTAAGCTCCTGGGTCAGGAGAGCCTCAGTACTTGCTGGGCAAGTGTGTTCGGGAACAAAGAGAAGAAAGGGAACTAAATAAGGACTTGTCAGGAGCCACCTGCAGAGGGCCTGGGGTGGTCTTACCCCAGCGATATTCCCTCAGCCTTGTCATAACCTGGAATTGGCAGGGCTCAGAAAGATGGACGAAGGTTCTAAGGAAGACTCCCAGCTTACAGACTCACAATGCAGACATCCCTTTTAGCAACAGGACAGGTTTTTCTCCCAGCCATGGCATTTATTACCTTTTCGGGGGCTGGACCCCTGGGCAGCCACGCTGGTCATCCTGGGTGACAGCCTTGCGAGGGGCGAAGGTGGGGACCCTGAAGACAGTTCTCCCAGGTACTGGAGGAAGCTGAGGAGGAAACAGATGATATCATCCATCCCCAACGTTACAGGTAAGGAAACAGAGGCAAGAGACTGAGTGAGTTGTCTACTTTTGGTGACTGACAACACTGTGAGGGACAAAGCTGGGACAAAATCAGGTGTCCTGACCTCCTGTTGAGTGATTTTATCATGCTAAGATCTTCAGCCAGCAGTTCACCTCAGACTCACTGTCCTCAGAATAATGGAGCACATGCCTTCATGCCCCTCCCACACCAAGTGCTGCCTGGAAGCCGTGTTCTAGAGGAGGAGGGCAGGCTCCAGGAGCTGGTCAGAGAGGAATCTCCCAAACACCTTGCTCTGCCGTGGACTCTGCTCACCCCAGAAGTGGGAAGATTCCCGAACATGTTTATATCCAGGTGTAGAATTACCCTGTGATCTTTGCACATGTAGAGCCAACTTCCAGTTGAGAGACCAAGAGGCCAAGACTACTTTTCACAGTTAGCACTGCCTCCTATGCTTTGTTCATGATAAAAAAAAAAAAAAAAAAAAAAAAATCGGGCCAGGTGTGGTGGCTCACGCCTGTAATCTAAGCACTTTGGAGGCCACGGCGGGCAGGTCACCTGAGGTCGGGAGTTCAAGACCAGCCTGACCAACATGGTGAAACCTTGTCTTTATTAAAAAAAAAAAAAATTCATGTACAGAGGCTCCTTATAATGGGGTTACATCCTGATGAACCTATTGTAAATTGCAAATATCATCAGAAACATGCATTTAATATACAGAATTTACTGAACATCATAGCTTAGCCTAGCCTACTTTAAATGGGCCCAGAACACTGACACTAGACTACAGTTGGGCAAAATCATCTAACACAAAGCCTATTTTATAACAAAGTATCGAAAATCTCATGTATTGTATTGAATACTGTACCAAAAGTGAAAAACAGAATGGTTGTATGGATATTTGAGTATGGTTTCTACGGCATGCCTCTTGCCATAGTAAAGCTGAAAAATTGTAAGCCAAACCATCACAAGTTGGAGACCATCTGTACCTGTGTATGTAGTGTAAGCTCCTTTGAGAGCCTTGTCCTTCACCTTTGTATCTGATTCCTCTCTTCCCGTTCCTGGGTTGTATAGATTCTCCGTAAGAACATAGTTAGACAAACACACCAATAAACTTATGGGAGAAGTTCCTACCTGGCATGACAATTGGGTGGGAAAGGGAGGGGTCAGAATTGATGTATCCATTTCTTTTCTCCTCTACCCACATCTGCTCTTAACTTTGCTTTTGGAATGCCTTTTCCTTTCTCCTGGCTTACCCTCCATTCGGCTCCCAGACAGCATGCCTTGAAAGGGGCATGTTCTTTAGGGAAAACTTTTCATTAACTCCGCATATATTCCCAGGATTGTCAGGTTTTTTCCAAAGTCTCTATTTAGAAATATCATAGGATTACTCTTTTTTAAAACAATAAATTATCACTCTGAGCCAGCCCATAAAAAGAAACAGTGGGAGAGAAGGTGAAAAAAATGAAAACCAACCACATTTTCAATGGGAAAGACTTTCCCATTGAAAGTCTTACTGGCACACCCAGTTTACCTTACAGCAATACTGAGGCCAGCATGACCAAAACTATGCCATTTGGAAGAGTTCATTAGTGCATTTGGGAATTTTCCAAGGGAAGTTTCAGGGAATCAGAGGCTTCTGAGAAATGCATGATTCATAGTGAAGGGATCTACTGTTTTCTCACTGAAGGCTGATGCTTCAGTGTCATGACATAATCTCCAAGTCATACCTTAGTCTGATACCTTTCAAGATCTAGCAAATTTCAACAAGCCACTTTCTTGGGTGCTCAGTGATGCATAAAGAGAGGCTCTGACCCTTGGCCTGACTCTTTAAGGAACATGCATGTCTATTCAGGACCGCTCTCAGCATGTGTTCTATTATCCTCTCTCTCCTTTCTTTCTTTCTTTTTTTTTTTTTTTTTTACAGAACGTGAAAGCAGAGTTGAAAGAAATCACAGGGATTATCTGGACCCATCCATCTGTGATGTTATTTCAGATACTGCCTCTCCTTGAGGTCTTTCCTAACCCAGCAGCCAAACTAATTACTCCTTGCTCTGAGCTCCCATGCACCTTGCATAGAGTCTGTTACAGCTTTTCCCCAAGTGCATTATAATTATTTGTTTGCATGTCTGTCTTCTGGGCTCCCGGGAACCAAATCATGTCTTACTTAGGCTTGCATTCCATGCCAGCTCCTAGAAGAGTTTTTGGGAAATAGTAGCTGCTCAATTGATGCCTGTTAAGTGAGTTAAAAAGGACTCACTTTCTGCAGACAATAAAGCTGGGGACTCAGAGGGATGAGGTGCTTTGGGTAACATAAAGATTTGTATCACTGCTTACATTCTTCTGCTGTTAATTATGAACGAGAATGAACAATAGTGCAGCATGTTGACTCCATTTCCTCAATTTACTATCTCTGACCAGATTTACAGAGGACACGTGCTTCTAGCTGGGCCCTGCATGTTGTTTGATTATTCTAGTGGTTTTCTCTGGCTATTGAGGGAAAGCTGCAATCCCCTCTTCTTTGCCCCAGAGAGGACAGAAATGCTTTGATCAAACCTCAGACTGGTCGGGCCCGCCCTTTGTATTACAGGAAGAAGGAGTTGGTTGGGAAGTGTGAGATCATTTCCCAGGTCTTTCTTTTCCCTTTATTTTCTTCGCGTCTTTTGTTTTCTTTGGACAACTCATGGAGTTCACCTGACTATGGACTTGGTACATGTGAGAACAAAACACATTTTGACCTCAAAGTCTCAAGTGGTCTCTTGCAAAAACTGAGCAAAGGTCCCAGTTTGCTGTTGGCATTACCAGTTAGTATCAGCATGGTGTACAGGTGGGGGTAGGGATTTTCAACTTTGTGTATGTTATGCTCAGAAAGCTCTCTGCCCAAAATCTTCTTTCAGACTCTGTCCATGGACATTGAAGTATTATGAAAAGGGAATGAGCATTGAAACTGCTGGAGATGATTTTCAAGGTATTTAACAACCTTTTTAGCATGTAGGGCCAGAGTCTTCCAACTCTAATTGCTGGGTTGAGGGGTTTTGAGGAGAGGCTGGGGAGCCAGAGAAAGGAAGTGAAGTTGTTGGGGAGAACAGGGGTTTGAGGCAACAGCTGTCCACCAAGTAATACGAAGCTTGTTCAAAATCTACACAATTGATGTGGCCATGTGGATATGTCTCAGTAGACCACCTACCCAGAGAGTAAGAAGGAACTGGTGCAATTATCATCTCCATCAACTAATTTCGGATGGTGGTTCCTAAAGCCTTCCCATAATAGAATCCCTGGAGGATCTTTTAAAAATGCAGAAGCCCAGGCTAGAATCGCTGGGGCAGGACCCAGAATCGTTGACTCTCCCCAGATGCCTCCACTGTGTATGCAAATTGAGAACCCTGCTCTATAACATTCAGTCATTGTGTCTTTTGAGCATCAGCTTCCTTTGCAGTAGCAAGTGGACAGCAAATACCCGGCTCATCAGCTTTTTGGGAAAATCAAATGAATATGTGCAGTGTCTGACATAAAGTAGGTGCTCACTAATGATTTTCCTTCTTTTTTTCTTGTTGGAATTCATTGTTTTCCTTTGTCTCTTGTTCTTGGAGGGGAGGAAACATGTCTTTTCCTTCTACCCATCTTACGTTCATTGGAGGGGGCTTCTGTGCCAAAAGACAGATTAACAAGAGAAAAGCACACAAACTTATTTAACATAAGTTTCACATGATATGAGAGCCTTCATAAGGAAATGAAGACCCAAGGAGGTGGTTAAACCTGAGTGTTTTTATTCTACGTTTGATGAAGAGTAGAGAGTTGTGGAGAAACATGGCAGGACAAAGAGGGCATGAGCTAAGGGTAATAAACTGGGAGAAACTTAGTAAGGCCCACTCATTCAATTCCTGTGTCCCTTTGTCTTCAGAGGTAAGGATGTTCCTTTCTTCTGGGTATAAGGAGGTTGCCTCTC
The DNA here is from genome assembly GCA_963574635.1 of Cheracebus regulus. NCBI lineage: Eukaryota > Metazoa > Chordata > Mammalia > Primates > Pitheciidae > Cheracebus > Cheracebus regulus. The sequence goes on from CAUYQU010023101.1 coordinate 16,814, forward strand.
ATATGAATGTCTAATGATCTGCTTCAGGGGAAGTTCAGAGGGTCCTTTCTGCATATGTGCTCCTCAAATTCCTTTAGCTTGAAATATTCAGTGTTGAGAGTAAATTCTGACTTGTGTGAGAAATCATACTGAGAGCAGTGGCAAGGAAATCCTAGTTGGCCCCACAAAGTGGAAAACTGCCCTCAAAGCAGAAAACTGCTCTGAGCGTTATAAAACAGTGGCCAATATGAATATGTCTCACACCAGATGAGTTAGTTCTTTGAACACAGGGTCTGTGACTCTTTCCTTTGTTCTCTCTAAAGAGCCCTTTCTAGTTTGTCTTTAACCTGTAGTAAACATACACTAGCTGCCTGGTTAGTTTACCTTTAACCAATCAAAGAACACCGAGCATCTGCTTGTAAAACTTGTCACTGGAAGGTAAAGAATAAGTGTGGATCAGAGTTTGCTGTGGGCTCTCAGCTGGAAATGCTGGGAGACCCCTGGTTCCTCACTCTGAACCCACTTTTTGGTTTCTATCTCTGTGTCTATTTCTTAATTCCTTCAGCGCTGCCTGGGTTGGGGTCTCCATGGCTGAGCTGGTCTTGACAATTCACTATGCCAAGGTGCCATATTTCAAGGTTATCCTGAACCCTCTCTGAGATATCACCAATTGGATAAATGTTCAGCCAGTTTCACAAAGGAAAATACAGGAGAAGAAAGCCAGAAGAATGAGTTAACCAGGATATAATCCTCATTATCAAGTAACTACTTAGAATGAAAATTTTTACAACTCTATTTTAGGAGAACTGACATAAAATAAACCAGACACATTTTAAGTGTGCACTTTGATAAGTTTTGACATATATATATATACACCTACAAAACAATAAGATGATATAAATAATTAATTTTTCCAAAGAAATGAAAACAAATTTCTAAAATCCTATTAAAAGAGAGTACTTATGTTAGTGTATGTGTATCAGTAGGCATTCAGCTGCTTTGGATTTTGGCAAATATATCAAATGTACAGGATCTTTTGAACTTTCAGCAAAATTATTAATCACAAGTCACATATTTTACAAATGATTCTTTTTATATCATTTCCATTTTAGTATATGAGTTTTGAATTTTAATTGTATTTATAATTTATTAAAATGTTGGCACATATTATCATATACTTCTGGTGTGATTTTATTCTCACCAAAGCCGTGAGTGTTCAGAATTATGATATCCATTTTTAAAGCTAAGGAATGTAAAAGGACTTGGTTAAGATCAAACAGTTAGTGCAGTGACAGCTTTTAATAAGTAATTTTCAACTCAGTGTTCTCTGTAGCTCACCCTGTAATCATGGGCAAGAAAGAGAGGAATGAAAAACCAAACACTTAATTTAAAAAAAGTCTTCAAACATTCTTGACATTTATTTGTTAAATGAAGATTTATTTCACCATCATTTTTGCATCACTTGAGAATAAACTTTGGCATTAATGAATTCTGTTAGAATCTTGTGAAACTTTCATGCATGGTCAATTAGCTTAGAAGGAGAAAGGTAGCAATAATATCCAGACAATTTCAATTTGTTTTATTTCACTTTGGGGGGATTTAAGACTTTCTGAACTGAATTCCTTTTCCTTCTTTTTTTAAATGTTTGAAAACAGAAGTTGTAAATAATAAAGTATGATGGCAACTGGGAGTCTTTTTATATACTACTGTAACATTCTGGGAGGAATGAGATGTCCATCTTTAGTGTCTGAATTGAAGACAAACTAAGAACAAGGAGTTTCAACCCTGAAAGTAATAGGATCATTGGATTTTAGAGTTGCATAAGCCTAATAAATTAGCAGAAAATGTTGGAAGCTGGAAGAAGCCTTCACAATTACCCGGTTGAACATGCCGATCTTACAGAGCACAAAACTGAGGTCCAGAGAGAGGAGATGGTTTCTCTGTGGTCACATGGCTGGTTACCTAGCTGCAGAGCCAGATTTAGCACAAAAGTCTGTGAATTCCTGGAGCTCCTTCCACTGGGCCAGCAAGGGTCCAACCTCCTTCAAGTGTGAGGAACCCTTCTGGAAGTCAAAATTATTTCACAGACACTTATGTAAGTCTTGTTTTGGTATGATTGGTTGAACAAACATATGAGAATAAAACTATGGTAGATACATTAATAATTTTAGGTTCTCTTATATGGTGCGGTCACCTTCCACAATGAGGGAAAAAGATCCAGGAATCTCTGGGTGGAGGCAGGGATGACCCACTCCTGTTTATGCCTGATGATGAGTCTCACCATGGCATGACCATAAGCATGAGTCAGGTGTTTATGCCTGATGATGCAGTCTCCCCATTACAGCTGAACTCTGCTGGTCTGGAAGTTTCATTACCCAGCAGAGAATACTTCCACTAATGGACATGATAAAAATCCTTTAGAAGGAGGAACTGCCATAAGCAGTTTGATAAACGCTGGGCTACAAGGTACTAGCAAAGGAATTTATTGTTGATTATCAAGGGAAGGTCCTATTGTAAAATACGGTGCAAGAGACTATAAAAGTTAGCAGAAAACTGCGAGTATACACTACAGGCAAGTGTGCCATCTATGCAGTTACTTCCTTACCTCTTTCTTGCTCATTTTGTTTAGGGGAAGGTTATTCAGTGTGATCCAGTTAAAGAATTGTATTAGGTTTATGCCAGTATGACTTTCCCCTCTCTCTTTGCTGGATATTTGATTTCACAGCCTTGAAGACAGTCAGAAGTGGTGGTGTGACCACTTTTGGCCTGGAAGATGGAAGAGAAGGTTACTGGAAGCTTCTAGGAAAGCTTTGCTTTTGCTAACAAAAAGTCCGGATGCAGCTGGTGTCAATCCCTCATCATTCGGTCTTCCTGCCTTCAACATGGCTTAGACAGCTATGATGGCCATCTTGTGATTAGGAGGCAAAGGGGGAGAGCAGAACAGAGGTGTGACCCAGAGACCTGCATTACTGCTAAACCAACACCAGAAATTGCTTTCTACTTCCTGCTATATGAGAAAAACAAATCTCTGTTTATTTACGCCACTGATAGCTTTTCTAGTATTTGCAGTTGGATCCAATCACTGTTGGGTTTTCTATTATTTGCAGCCAAAAGATTTTCTGACAGCAAAAGTTAGAGTCATTCCTTTGGCCAAAAAACAAAGGGAACATGGAAGAGGGGAAGAAGAGAGTTGTAAATGGTAGGTACAGCCTTAGGATTGTTGTAGAAATAAGAGCATTGTCCCTCTCTCTTTTTCATGTGAATTTTCCCTTCTCTGCTAAAGTATCTGACAATTGAATAACACTACTCCATTCCCTCTTTCATTAAAACGCAAAGTAGATGTTATTATTTTTGTTATTGCCAGCTTAAAAATGCTCTCTTCACTTTCTACGAAATTTATCAGGTGTTTCGGTTGTGTCTACATTCACCATTTGCCCCAAGTTTGCAGAACAGAGAGGACTGATCTTTAGAATGAGTTGCAGAAAGAACACTGGAGGAGTGAGTATTATCGGAAGATCATGGGCTTGATGCAGAAAAGAGTCCACATGACTTAGCCATTGTACATACTACCTGTAGAACACATGTCTTTGATTGCCTTCTTGCTGGGAGCAAGTGAGTTGTGTATAGCTATGTAATACTCATTACAATGAATAGTATGTATTGAAAGCTGTGAAGAAAGAAGAGTATGTGGCAGGTATATAAGCAAGGAGTGGAATATCTGTCATGGGGCCTGCTATGTCCGGCATTCTCTTTGAGCTAAAAGTCCTTGGCCTCCGTAGTATCTGCATACATGTGTGAAATAGTGGTTCATAATAATGGCAGACATATTCAGTCTGCAGTAAATGCTTGGTTTCTTAGACACCTGAAATATCTTCACATTCCCCAGGAATGGGAATCACAGGTTGACGTAATCTGCCTTGAGTACTGGATTTAATTAGCTGTGTTTGCCCTGCACACTAGCAGAGTAGGAAGGGGATGCAATGCTCAGGGAAATAGTCCTGCTCTTCCAGGATTGTTTGGTAAAACTTGTTTGACCTCACACTGACTTGTGAAGAGAATGAGCAGCCAAACCCTTGGTGAAGGAGGCAGGAGACTTTGTGATATAATATGTAAGGTGTCCAAAGACACTCCAGTTCTGAATTCTTCCTTATGCCTCCCACCTGTGGAAGAGGCGTCTTCCACTGGAAATAAGATTACTGCCTCTCCTGTCTAACCCTCAAACGGTCCTTCACTGTACTCTGCCCTGGTCTGTAATTGCCTGTGCTGCCCAGATCACTTGTTTTTTGTTGTAGTTTTTGTTTTACTTTGTTTTGCACATGGCTTGTTGTCTGATTTTTATGCCTGCACAGAATGCAGGAAAAAATGATCACCAGTGGCAGGCTGGCAAGCTGAAGGAGGAGAGGCAGGACTAGGGCATGGGATGCTCTCCTGCCTGGGTGGTGATCAAGCAGCAGACACTAGAATACTTCTGGTAGAAAGATGGAGATAGATACTAGGGTGTGGGAGGAAGAGCCACCAGAGGATAAGGGCTCAGGAAGACAAATTTTATTGATTTTATTTTATATCCCTTTTTGGCCATTCAGGAGGCCAGATCATAGTTTTAGGCTCAATTACAATACTACACTGAGTATAATGACTGGCATTTTGGCTTTTGTCCTCATAGCTCTTGTTTACCTTTTTAAACAATTTTATTGTATTAATCATTTTAAGAAACACACTCATTGAGAGGCTTGCACATTTTTCTAAGGGAAAATAAGACAGCCTGGACCGGGGGGAGAGTCCATGTTTTGGCGTCAGACTCATTCATATGCAAAACCAGATTCTGCCACACACTGCCACTGTGTAGCACTGGACAGGTCACTTAACGTATCCAAGTTTCATCTATAAAACTATGATAATGTAATACCTGTCCTGCAGAAACCTTAGTAGGCTTTCATGGAGAATATATGTGAAGTTCTTCCCTTGGCATCTGGAAGGTCCTTCCGCCTGCTAGCACTGTGTAACAGCCAAAGTGTATGGACCCTTGTTAGGCGCCAGGAAGTGGACTCAGGACATTAGCTCATCTAATACTGACATGGTCTGGCTCTGTGTTTCCCCACCCAAATCTCTTCTCAAATTGTAATCCCGATAGTCCCCACATGTATGGGACTCGGTGGGACGTGACTGGATCATGGGGGCGGTTTTCCCCATGCTATCCTTGTGAAAGTGAGTGAGTTCTCATGAGATCTGATGGTTTTATAAGGGGCTCTTCCCTCTTTGCTCTTTTGTACTCTCTTGCCTGTTGCCATGTAGGACATGCCTTTGCTTCTCACTTACTTTCGGCCATGATTGTAAATTTCCTGAGCCCTCCCCAGGCATACGGAACGGTGAGTCAATTAAACCTCTTTCCTTTATAAATTACCCAGTCTCGGCTAGTATCTTTATAGCAATGTGAAAACAGACTAATACAGACACAGAACCAGGTCCTTGTGGCCTCCATCCTCTGCACTCTTCCCCCAGAGTGTTCCCAGAGGCCTTTCTAAGCAACTTCTGTGGTTTAAAAACCACTGCTGTGAAGGAAACAAAGACCTCACTCCTCTCCTGTGGAGCTGATGGCCTGTCTCTGGCCCTGGCTAGGCTTCACAGAGGTTGCCTCTGGAGGCCCAGGGTGTGAAGCAGGCAGAGCCAGGTTTAGTCAGTGATCCAGAGAGAGGCAGAGGCGAACTGGGGGGAAGTTGCCTCCCAGGGAGTCCTGAAGTGGATGAAACTGAGTTGTGAATCAGAGCCCACAGCTGCTCAGGGGCTCTCCCAAAACTTACCACATTCTTCTGGTATGTTTCTAACTGCTTTTGGAGCAACTTCTGCCCCTGACCTATAAGGGCTGGGGCATACCACGAGTGAACAGTGCAGACTCACAAAGCCCTTCAGAGCTTGTGGCTGTGAGCACCAAGAGGGAGGTCTGGGCTGAGCACTGGTGGGAATTATGTGGTTGTTCCTTGGGAGGGATCCGGTGCAGTTAGGAGGACTCAGGCCAGAGGCACTGAATGGAAGGACTAAGTTGATCATGCAAACCTGCAGCCAGAACCCACCAGGGAGGGAGAGCTGCTGCCGTATTGGCCCAGAGTGCTCAGGTGTCTGTTGCTGAGAAACATCTGTACTGGAATTTCTTATGCTCAGATCCACCAAAGCTAAATTTTTTAAAAACAGCTTCTTTCTGCTGGATGACTTCAGGACCCTTGGAAGAAGTGGATGTGTAATATATATATATAGAGAGAGAGTGTGTGTGTGTGTATGTGTGTGTGCATATGCTTGTGTGTGCATGCATGTGGAAGTGGGTGGCATTCTCAATCTGGGCTTCCCCTTCTCCAGGACTCTGTCCCTTCAAGACTCTTTCTCAATTAAACTGTATTTATTGCTGGGGAGAAGACATCTTAAAGTTTTCATTGAGGGTGTTCTGTGTTGGAGATCATGCAGGATCACTTAGGTGACAGCATCCTGTGGTGACTCTTGCCTCCAAATATTCATGCATATGGAGTGAGGTCTATATGAAGTCCACAAATAGTCCCCATGTCTAATTCAAGCCAGAGAAGCCCTCCTCCCAGCCCTAACCTGCTACTACAGAGTCCTAAATCAAAAGAGATTGGGTTTATTCAATGACCACTTAGAAACTCTGTAGTCAAATCTAAACACTAAAACAAATTCACATTTTACACAGGAAGAAACTGAGGATCGATTTTAGGGAGATGAATTGCCCAAGGACATTCAGACGTGACTAGTGAGATGACAACTGTTTCTTGCCCAAAATCTGTTTTTTCTGGGAAGGTGAAACCACACAAAGTGTTCCAGCATGAACCAAGAGAGACAGGAAGCTGTTCAAGGCAGCCCCTGAGTAACAACTCACAAAGGGGTGATCCTAATCACAGTGCTTCATCAGAACACCTGGGGATCCTTGACAAAATAAAAATGTAGGGGCCTCACCCCAGGCCAACTAAATTAGAATTTTTGCTTGAAAGGTGCTGCATATATTTTGAATCCACTCCCTGCCTGTTTCACACAAGCAGCTCAGGTCAGAACTGTGATGCTAGGGAAACAATTTTCCCTGAACAATCAAACGTGGGCCCCATTTCTCAAGCAGCCAGGTCTTCACTGGTTGCTTTTTCTCTGATAGAGATAGCACAACAGAGAGGCTAAGAATCTGTGCCCTGGAGCCTAACTGCCTCCCACTTCCAGCGAATTCTTTGGGAAAATTATTTAAGCGCTTTGCCCTTCAGTTTCCTCATGTGTAAAATGGAGCTAATAATAATGCCTTTGTCAGAGGGTTATTGTGAAAACTGAGGTGATGTATATAATGCATTTAGTGTTTGGTAAATGACAATAGGCCTTACCTGGAAACATTGGCTATTATTATCAGTGCATTTGCCATGACAGTTTCAAACATAGGTTAGAATCATCACTCTGGGAGTCACTAGGGCAGGTAGACTGGCATGTTACTGGTTTTTCTCCCACAGAGCTCCATTTGTTTTCCTCTTTGGAAATTCTTCTTATCTAGAAAGGGAAGGCACATTCATGCAAATTGGTTCAGGTTCACAGGTGCAGAGCAATCTGGAAATTAGCTTTGGCTAAAAATAAACCAGTTTGACTATTTCTGTTTTCAGTGATACAGTGAATTAGATAGCCAGAACATTTTCCCTTCCAAAACAACTGAAATGCTGAATAGAGTAAATGTTCAAAAATTTTAAAAATACTTTGTGAGCTTCTATGGAAGTAAGAAATCCTCTGAGTGCCAAACAAACTGAAACAAAGAACCCTGGGAGGTAAATGAATACCAAATACTGCTTTCATCCTGGAAATCTCCACCAAATGCCAGAGCCTTGGGCTTCTTCTTTGGAGATTGTATAGGGATAGGAGACAGAGTGAAAGTCCTGAGCTTGACCAAAGTAAAGTACCTCATAGTAGAATCTTAAATAAAGCTGGGATCCCAAAGGAATACACGTTTTTAGTGAAAACAGAAAAAGGTCCAAGGAAAGTCTTTCTCAGTTCAGAAAATCACTGCTGTCACAGACTACTTTGCATTTGCAGTTCAAATTAATACCACACATTTGTTCCTAAATATTTAACTCTAAAAATTTAAAGTGTTCCTCAGATTGGTGCTACCTCACTTGACCAACTGAATAAATATGAATATTTTCTGGAGGAATCTTGCTGTCTTACAGTATTTCCACAGATTAAATGTCCAGGGAAAATGAGAAGCTTATAATCAACCATTACAAAATACATAAGGAGATAAAACAACATGAATGAGAGAACGAGTAGGAAAAAAAAAAAAAACCCAGGTAGTAAAAATAGACCAGCAAGAGCTTCAAATACTGGATTTATTAAATACCAAAAGTAAAATAACTACACAAAATATATTTGACGATGTAAATAGGAATCTTGAAAATTTGAGTAGGGAGAAAGCGGGTTTGAAAAACGACCAAACATAATTTCTAAAAATATAATAATTGAAATTAAAACCTCAATGGGTGGAGTAACCTGAAAATTAGATATAGTTAGAAAGAAATAATGAAGATGGATGCAATGAAATTATCATGGTTATAAATTTGAGAAGTAAGTTAAAAATATTTGAAAAAGTGAAAAAAGAGAGAAGAAAAATGAGAAGTTTTAGCTAGATGTGAAGAAGGGATTTGATTCTAAGTGGTAATGGTTGAGAATTTTCCAGAACTCTTGAAAGTTGCAAATTTTCAACAAATTTGAAGGAGGATAAATAAAAGAAAAATATACCTAGATATGTCATACTTCGATATATTCATACTAAGTACAGAGTAAATAAAAAGAGATGATCCTAAAAGCAGCCAGAGAGAAAAGATGGACCCTCTACAAAAGAATGGCAATTAGTGTTACTGATGACTTCCTACCACAATAATGGAAGCCAGAGGGCAGTGGAATAATATCTTCCACTGAGAAAATAGTTCCTAACAAAAATTCGGTATCCAGCCAAACAGTGTTGAAAAATGAGGGCAAAATCAAGATATTTCAAATAAAACAAACAAATGAAACGTTATTTATGACCAGAGGTTTCCCACTAAAAAAATTCATGCACAGTATACTTCAGGCAGGAGGACATGGCCCAAGAGGAAATATCTGAGATACAAAGAGGAATAATGAGCAGAAAGATGATATGAATGGAGAGAAGATATTTGCAATATATAACCACAAAGGACTTCCAAAATATAAAATAATTCTTATGAAGGAAAAAAACAACAAAACAAATGATTCTTTTGAATAGGGGACAAAAGACATGAACAGGCATTCTACAGAAAAGGAACATACATATGACGCAGAGTCATATAAAAAGATGCCCAGTCTTACCATTAATCAGGGAATTGCCAGTTAAAACTATAATGAGAAACCATCTTCTATCACCAAATTGGCAAAACCCACAACAAAGTTGACAATTTAGAATGCTTAGGAGGGTGTAAAGCCATGGAGATTCTGCTAGTATAAATTGGTAAGCCACTTTGAAAAACAGAGTAGCACTACTTAGTATTACCTAGTAAAGTTGAACATTCACATATTGCATGACACAGCAGTTCTACCCCTAACTGAAGACAGTCTTATACATGTGTTCCAGGAGATATATGCAAGAGAAATCCATGGCTACATCACTCTTAATGGCTCCAAACTGGAAACAACCCAATGCCCATTACTGATAGAATGAATAAATACACTGTGGTATATTCCATTTAGTGTATGAAGCAATATGATACAGCAGTGGCAATGACTGAACTACACACAGCTGCACATGTTTGTAGTGCATGAAGATGCCTTAAAAACATGAAATTAATTACAAGAAGCAAGTAATAGATGAATTCATAACAATGGGACTGTATTGGTCTGAATAGCAAAAACAAAATTTATCAATATATTTTTGAGGAGGAGAGATCCAAGATGGCGGATTAGGAGCAGCTCAGGATTGCAGCTCCCAGTGAAAGTGCAGAGGGTAAGTGGACACCGCATTTCCAGACGGATTTTTATTACCCCCAGACCAGGAGATTCCCAGGCGGAGCAGCCCCACGGGTCGCCAGTGCAGCTGTTTTGGCCGGCGCGGCTGGTCTCCGTACAAAATCCACTGGTCTGTGTGCCCTTTGAACTGGCGAGTGGAGCTACGGGAAGGCAGATTAAAAAGGGGACTGAAGCAGGGAGCCAGCCCAGGAGATCCCCAGGCAAAAAGCGCTATGAATCTCAGCGCCGCTGTTTCAGCCTGCGCAGTGTGTCCCCACAGGGGAAATCACACAGATCCCAGCGCCTTTTCAACAGGCGACTGGAACACCTGGGAGTCGACCATTCAACTAAAAAAACAATAGGCTCTGAGACAGCGAGCCAGGTGATCAGGCTCGGCTAAAACAGCCATTGGAAACGCTCTTGGTTAAGAGTTTCGCAGCAGGCGCAGCTGAACCCGGGACGGTCCAGTTCTGTGGGGGAGGGGTGTCGGCCATTACGGGGCACTCCACCA